>JZKD02S1673272.1:624953-641451 GCA_000966675.3 Picea glauca
TTTCTCTTAAAATGCCCTTTGTATACCCAAATTAGATCCCAATTTCAAAATATTTGTCACAATATCTACCTTCCAAACCTTCTAAATCATCAAAACAACATTTCTTGGAAGGCTTATTATTAATAATGTTAACCATCATCATCATCATTATTTCAGCTTATTATTAATACATTGAAAAGTAAAGTTTCTTATTTCTTATTTCTAATTTGTTGTAGTTTAGTATCTTATTAATGGTTTCATATTATTGGTTTATTGTATTACTATTATAATATTTTAATATAATAATAAAAAAAAAAAATTAAGGCTATGGTCAAGCACACCAAATTGATGTATGAGACCTCTTTGTTTATGAGATAAGGGACCACATGCTCAAAGATCTACTTAAATATACATACCCTATTTTATATATATTTCAATATTTTATTAATAATAAAACAATTATAATTCTTAATAATAATAATAATTCTTTATTATTAATATAATATCATTAATTAATGAATTAATATACTTATTTAATTTTTATATTTTCTTTTTGGTTTGGAGTGTTTTTAGCATTGTGCTTTTAGGGTTCTGGGGTGTATGTCTTTTTTCCAGTCTTTTTAGCATTGAGCTTTTAGGATTTTTACGTGAACCGACCTATTCTTCCATCTCTGTCAAGCATCAATGATATGAATTGACTTAGTCGTTATTCCTTTTATCTTTGACTGTTAAAGTATGGATTCAAATCTTGAACCTACAAAAAGTAATACACACCACAAAAATCTAAAATTTGTAAAGCCCACAAGAAAGGCACATGTGGCATGATAGAGATGAGACAGGCAGAAGCGTCAAGTGGATACCACTTGGACAATGCAACCCAAGTAGGGAATACATATATTGTAATATGCCGTACTATATGGATAAGGTTGGTACATATATTGTAATATACCGTACTATATGGATAAGGTTTTAGGTTATGTACCTATACATATACATATATTGTAATATGCCGTACTATAAGGATAAGGTTTATACATATATTGGATAAGGTTTTAGGTTATGTAAAAAAAAAAGAGTGTTATCAAATTTTTAGGGTTAGTTTTAGTGTGGTATGGATCAATGTTTCATGTATTTCAGATTTTTATTTCAGGAGTTATTTTTCATTTTAAATCAATCTAGATGCTTAAAAAATTGATTAAAATTTTGGATTGATCAAAAATTTTAAAATCCAGAATTAGCCCACTCAGCTTATAAATACTAAATACGATTTGAATAAAATTCTATAAAAAAAATTCACAAACAATAACTAGCTTACTGTACAACATTTCTCAAACAATAACTAGCTCTGTACAGTATTGAATGTTATTGTAGATAGTATATACACATTATCAAATATTTCCCAACATATATATCAAGACAATCAGACCGTATATATACCAAGAATAAAACTACCTACACCTGTCTGTATGTCTGTCTGATCTAACATGGGCAGCTGACTATCACATCACTACTTGCTGGCTGCGCGCCAAAGTCGCCTGACTTATTTGCCGTGACCTACAGTTCTTCTCCAAGATAGTTATCTTGTCTTTCTCAGTAAATAAAAAATCAATATTTGATTCCTTTCCTTCGCCGACATCTGGACATCTAGCCTATATACAGACTCAATGAATAGAAAACGTTGTATGCATTTTTCACTGGTTCGAAAACGAGACTGAAAATTAGGTTGGGGTTACTGAGAAGTGAAGCGATAATGTTGGGTAAGATATGGGATGACACTCTTGGAGGTCCGCAGCCAGACAGCGGCCTCAACAAGCTTCGCAACAATTCCAATTTCAACACTAGCCAAGGATCAGGTAACCATTTGTGATCCATTTAATACCATTATTCTTGTTTTTATTGTTAGTATCAGTAGCCAGCAATATCTAAATATTGGTTATTGTAATCACATAATGCAGGAGAAGGGAGTGAGGGAACTGGTGTGAATGGAAAACGGTCTAAATTCTATATTCAACGCTCGCTATCCATGGAAAGCTCTGCGAGTCCGCCGTCTTCACCAACTGCAGCCTCTTCCCCATCCCCTTCCTGTGAGTCATTCCCAAGTGAATGTTTTGATCTGTTTTTTTGTCATTCTTAATAGCACTTACATGTGATGATTAAGATTTCTGTGGTGATAGTATTTTTTCAAAATTGTTTTGGAATATTTACAGTGTTATTTGTATTATTAAGCCGAAAGGCTTACACCTATTGACAATGGGCAGATTTAATAAGGGTTTAGTGCTTAATAAGTTTTTTATGGACAAGATTAAATATGGATGGAATATTCTTAGTAGTCACACAAAATAAATGGCTGTGATTTCAATCATTAACTTCCTAGCTATTATAAAAACATCAGTTTATGTGCTTACTTTTTTACATTTACCTAATCATATTTAAAAATTACTTTGATAGCTAACTGATTGCCAGGTAAGTGATTAACAGAAATTAAAATATTAACACCAGATAAATAAAGCCCAACAGTTTATTTGTTAATAGATAATAAAATTTAATATATTATTTTAAAGATTCATTTCATCTTCTCAACCTTTAAGCGTTCACCAGCAGCTATTTTGCTACTGTGCTAGTTTGTAGATGTTTCAAATCCATAATGATATCCATCTTCATGACACAAAGCAGAAGAGATGAGAGGAGAAGATCAGCTTATATGTTATTTAAAAGTAATTTCATCTCTTTAGCTTTTTGTGCCTCAGTTTTGTGTCTTTAAGTGAACGTTCACTTACATGTGATGATTAAGTCAACGTTTTGATCTACTTTTTGTCAGTCTTAATAGCGCTTACATGCCATGATTAAGATTTCTGTGGTGAGAGTATTCATCAGAATTGTTTTGGAATATCTATAATGTTATTTTGTAGATGTTTCAGATTCATAATGGGATCCATCTTCATGACAAGAAGCTGAAGAGATGAGAGGAGAAGTTCAGCTTATATGCTATTTAAAAGTAATTTCATCTCTTTAGCTTTTTGTGCCTCAGTTTTGTGTCTTTAAGTGAACGTTCACTTACATGTGATGATTAAGTCAACGTTTTGATCTACTTTTTATCAGTCTTAATAGCGCTTACATGCGATGATTAAGATTTCTGTGGCGAGAGTATTCATCAGAATTGTTTTGGAATATCTATAATGTTATTTGTAGATGTTTCAAATTCATAATGGGATCCATCTTCATGACACGAAGCTGAAGAGATGAGAGGAGAAGTTCAGCTTATATACTATTTAAAAGTAGTTTCATCTCTTCAGCTTTGTGTCTCAGTTTTGTGTCTTTAAGATAGATGAATCCTATTAGTAACAAATAACACTGTGGATATTCCAAACAATTCTGAAAAAAAAAAGCTCTCATAAGTAACAAGTAACAAATAACACTGTGGATATTCCAAACAAATCTGAAAAAGGCTCTCATATGAACTTATGTATGCATTATTTTTGATAAAAATCAGAAATGATATATGGTATTTGAATGAATTGTACAGCTACTCCGCGAGATCGGGAGAACGTATGGAGAGGCGTGTTCAACCCAGGGAGTAACATCAATAGCAAATCAATTGGATCTCAAAAATTCGACAAAGTAGAACCGAACAGTACTACTGTTTATGACTGGTATCATCTACTTCTCTGCGGTGAAATATATGTGTTTATTCTTCTGAGATAAAAAAGAATCGATTCGAAACAATATTTACATGTGTAGACTTAGAAGCCAAATCCCTGCATCAAGGATTCCGTATCCCCAGATAAAAAAATTTCCAAGTGAAATTAAATTATTTATCCTTATTACGACTGCTTTACAGAGACATATTATTTTGTTGGTATGATTAAATCCTTTAATTTGCAAGCAGGCTTTACAGTGGAGACACGAAAACGAAAAGGGGCTGAGGGCATCTTTCACAGTAATGTACAGAGTTGGCGTGTGTTTCAGAGGATATATTTAGTTTCAGTGTGGCATTGTAATGACCGGGTATTTACATTATGTGATAAGAGGCGTAACACGTTATATTGTACACCGTCCAAGTGAACGGAGTGAGGGTGGCAGCCATGATCGTTCTCAGACTGCCACCGCCTCTTATTTTGGTGTTATGTATATTTGAAATAGAGTATACAAGGGCATTCCAGTAATTTTCTATATTTTAGAGAGAACCAATTTACACAAATTTCATGCTTCTGGTGTACAAAAGTGCTCGGCACATTTAAATTTGTTTGTTTCCATCGTAATAGTATTTAATCAAAATATTCTTCGTGTACAAATTTCATTTTCATATTAAAATGCTTTTCACTTTTATTTTTATATTATTCAAATAAATAAATGTTTATCATCAAATTATTATTTATTAGGTTGAAAGCTTACACCTATTGATAATGGGCACAATTAATGATCTTTTGACCTTATTTAATCTTAAACCCTAATCCGATGGCTATGCATTGAAGATGCTGACATATTCTTAGTCGTCTTCCAAAATCAATGGATCAACCACATACGTTTTAATTACAAATAAGTATTTTGTTAACAATCCTATTTAACTTTTTTACTTTTTATATTATTCAAGCAAATAAATGTTTTCATAACATTATACGAGTATTTAAATGCAAATATCAAATTTCAACTATTTTTTTTATATTATTGTAATTTCTAATAAACAAATAAACACACAATATAAAGTTATGTGGAAAAAGTTAAATTAATGGTGATTATAATCAATTTTATTTTATTAATATTATAAAGGTGGTGATTAAATTGTCACAAGGGGTAAATACTTGGTCTCATATATGGGACCAAGGTTAAATGTTGTATTAAAAAGCACTTTACTCTAGTTATGATAAAAAATGATATTAGTTTTCTTGAGGATAGTATCTAGGCTTTTGGTCCTAGCTTAAGATTTAAAGTTATTTTTGATTGGCTAAGAGTTTGTCTTCCTTACAACTAAGTTATGATATGTTTTAGCACTTTTGGAAAAAAAAAAGGTGCTTTAAATTAAATATAATTATTTGAATGGAAATTTGCTTATAATTCTTAGTATTTTGTTTATCATTGTTTGATGGATAATAGTATTATTAGGAGGCTTTGAGCACTTCTGTATGGGTCTCGCAACCCTCGACATGGTTGAGGGAGGAAACGTTTACCTTAGTCAACCTATAAAAAATATTATGAGCATCTAGAAACAATAATGATGCCTCAAATGAACACACATGGCCTTATGTGGGTATTCTTAGCTTTTGTGTGTGGATATCGACACCATTAGGAGGTTTAGATAACTAGTTATATGGGTCTAGAGGCCGTCAACATGGGTAAGGGAACAGAGCCAAGTCTTAGACATCAAAGAAAGCTTCTCAACATCCAAATCCAAGAAAGATGAACATGCTTCAAACCACCACACATGACCTTTGTAAGGGATCAAAGACTTTAGAGTAGGGATACAAGGGGGAATGGGAGGTTTTTAGAACTAGGTATGGGCCCTGGGCCCCAAATATGGTCAATGAACGAAACCTAGGCTTGAGGTTCTAAAGGACACCATTAGGAGGTTTAGATAACTAGTTATATGGGTCTAGAGGCCGTCAACATGGGTAAGGGAACAGAGCCAAGTCTTAGACATCAAAGAAAGCTTCTCAACATCCAAATTCAAGAAAGATGAACATGCTTCAAACCACCACACATGACCTTTGTAAGGGATCAAAGACTTTAGAGTAGGGATACAAGGGGGAATGGGAGGTTTTTAGAACTAGGTATGGGCCCTGGGCCCCAAATATGGTCAATGAACGAAACCTAGGCTTGAGGTTCTAAAGGAAACATTTAGACATCTCGTGAAAATAAATATGTCTTAAGCCATCACACAAGACCTCTTGAGGGTATCTTTGGCCTATGAGAGGGATATCAATGACATTAGGAGGTTTTAATCACTATACATGGGTCTTGAGGCCCTTGACATGGTCATGGGAGGAAACCTAAGCCTTAATGGAAGAGTCTAATCACCCAGGGCCCAGAACGATGTCCCAAACCACCACACATGACCCAGTTGGGATATCCTTCACTTTTGAGTGGGAATATCAATTGATGTTATGAGGTTTTGAATAGTAGGTATAGGTCTCAAGGTTCCTTACATGGTATAGGAATGAAACCTAGGCCTCATTCCCTAAAGGAAGTTTTTAACCATTGAGGACCAACAAAAACACCTCAAACCACCACACATGGTGCACACATGACTGTCTCAAGGTTATTCTTGGTCTCCAAGTGAGGATATATATGACATTAGGAGGTTGTTGACCTCTAGGTATGGGTCTATGGGCCTGAATCATGGTTGGGGGGGGGGCAGATATTGAGATCTAGGAAATAAAGGGATATTTTCAGCATCTGGGGCTATGAATGACGACTTACAAGGGTATCCTTGCCATGAACAACACCTCAAACCACCACACAAGGCCCATCAATGTAATCCTTCCACTCGAGTGGGGATAGGAGTGCCATTATGACGCTTTGGATACTAGGTATAAGTCTATAGGACGTAGAGATGGTTGAGGGAGGAAACATAAGAATTATTCCCTAAAGGAAGCTTATAAGAATCCAAGATCAAGAACAATGCCTCGATCCACCACACATGACCTCTCATGTAACACCCCCAGTTTTGATCCCAAGAATAGTAATGCATGTGTGTACATGATAAATGGATAAAATCCAAACAATGTAATATGAACATGGTAAATTGATAATAATAAAAATACATCACACATTGTAGATAGAGAAGAATGAAAGAATGGGGGTCTATTATTCTAAAAGAGGGGAAAGAAAGTGAGCTTAGGGGGCTCAAAGGGGAAAAAGAGAGATAATATTATTTTATTGTGACCTTAAGTCCTTAAACCTTAGCCTTATTAAACTTTGTTTTATGTATCCTTAAGTCCTATGAACATTGGGACTAGTTTCCAAAAGAGAGATATGTGGGCTTCTTAGGAAGGCATGTGGTTCATCATAATCATGCAAATATATTCCATGATTTTGGTCATTCAAGGGAAATTTCCATCCATTCTATATAGAGGTTGTTCTCTTGGAGCTAAGTTGTCGTATTGTGACTATAGTAAAATTATGGAAATATTGTTATGAAAACTATGTGGAAATTATGCCCAAGTGCAAGGGAAATTATTGGCATTGAGTAAAAAAAATTACTGCTAAGAATCCTTGGAATCCTTGTCAAAGAGATTTGTTGGTAAGTCTATGAGGGAGCCCTGGAGGGAAGTGGAATAACCCAAGGTACTACATGGAAAATAGGGGTATCCCATTCCTTAGGTTGTGGAGGCTTACTGGGAAAGAGAGTTGGTGGATTGGAATCGTTGTAAGAGTTTACAGATTGTGAATTATGAGAAATTGAGTTGTGGAAAGGGGAGTTAGAGCTAGTCATAGGTGGTTTTTCCCTTGTGGACTCATAGTCTTAGTTCTAGGTGGCCTCATTGTAGAGAGATTGAGTGCAATGGAGATCCTATGGTTAGATGGAATGTCCCTTGTATGTAGTCAATCGATAGTTAATTCCCAGAAAGATAAATGTTATGATTTATTCATGATTATGTTGATTTAATGTTGTTGATGTTATGAATTGAATTAGTGTTTAGTTTATTCAGTGATGTTGCATGTTTAAACTTGCATCTATAATTATGGTGTTGATAACCATTGATTGATTAATTGTGTTTACATAAGTCGAAATTGTCATGTTTGTATGCATTAATCAATTCATAACATGATAGTGAGGAATTATGTGTAGTATATCTTGGGAGGTAATATGGGGTACCTAGGGAGGTACCCAATGGGAATAATAATAGTTATATAGTAATGTATAGTTATGTATGGAGGCCAATTCTAGTAAATAAAGCCCATGTAATAGTGTGAAGACAATAAAGGTGAAAAAGATTACTAGAAGGTTCCACCTACTAGAATATTCATTATCTATAATGTTCCTAGGAGATAGAAAGTATTATATAAAAATATGCAAACAATGTATTGGAGCATAGTGAAGTATAATGTAATTAATGAACAAACAAGTATTGTTTGAGGAGTGTTATCCTTCCATAAAGATTAATATATGGTGTTACCCTACCTCAAGGGTTTTATCTCATTCTTGTGTTGATTACTTTATGTTAATGCTTGGTTTATTTATGAAGTTAAGTGTTTTCCTATGATATACATTCAGATTTTTTGAGGCACTTAACATTTGGTATCAGATCACTTTCTTTGGATAAATAAATTATTTTGTTTTTGTATATTTTCTCAAGGGAAAAAATGGGGTGACACACTTTAGATTAAATTCTAAAACACCCAGGGTAGAATTTGCAGAAACCAATTGGATATTTAATTTCCTTGAAAAACCACCTATTTTAAAAATAAATAAATAAACATCGTCTGAAACGATGTTTGGGAAGTGAAGTTATCAACATTTTAAAATTAGCAATTTTTAAGGTTTTTTCGGGGACGACCGTGCGATTTGCAGATCATATATATTTTTCTAGAGTACCCATATTTCAGTGAAATCAATGCCATTAGATGCATATTGACTTTGGCATTTCATAATTGTGTTCATAATAGCCAATCAGAGAAGTATAGCCACGACAATGTCAAGGAGCTCCATTGCAAAGTAAGTTAATTTTATATATGTATATAAGCCCTAGTTTTTCGTTGAATATTTCTTCCAAGCAAGATGTGGTTTACAGGAAAAAATGATGTCCCTAGTATTGAAAAATATATACAAAATTGCAATTCATGGAAAGAAAATTGGAAATTTTCTCTACACTTTGGTTTCACAGAAGATGCTCTCGTATGGTGGAAATCATTCAGTTTTTCTGAGTTGATGGCATTTTCTGATGAAGCATTTGAAGATTTATTTTAGATAAATGGTCTCATGCCAAGAGTATGGATAAAAAAAACACCAAGGGTTTATTTTCATGTGGAAACTATATATTACACGTTCATGATTGTATTCATAAAGAAAATGTCATTGTTTCTATTAACCCTAGTTTCCAACAAAATTTTATCAATGTTCAGTTGATTAATAGATTGGAAGTTCCAACAAAGAATATGTAAAAAACACAAGTTGAGGGTAATAATATTCAAGTTTTTAAAGATTCGATGCTCACCAAGGATAGATATGTATTGTATTCTTATTTTCAAACCAAAGATATGAATGATGTTGATGTTATTATTGGACATCATTGGATAGATTCAGTGCATACAATTAATATTAATGTGCAAAAGAAAATTTTCAAGTTGTAGTACAAGAAAAATTAAATTAAATTGCAAGATATTTCTCTTATTAAACAAGAAGGGCCCAAGGTGGTCCGTGAAGAAGTACTTGCAAGGAAACAAATTGTAGCACCTCATGACACCTCAGATGATGAGTTCAGGGTTGAATAAGAAGAAGAGCCTACAAAATCATTTGAAGAAAATCAATAGGAAGAGCATAAATAGGAAGAAGAAGCCAATGCACCACATGTTGAAAAGTCCAAGCAAGTAGAACCAAGAGTTAAGGTTAATAATGTATATTGACATCCACACCACAAAGAAAAACAATAGTGATCAAGTCGGGGGCATGCACAAACTTATTATGGACCAACAAGGAACCAAATAAGACACCAATACAAAAGTACATGGAAGACTACCAACAACGTAGGACAATATCATAGAAGAGCAACAACCCCATGGCACCAAAGGAGTGACAAGAAGCAAGATCAAGGTCACAAGGAAACAGTTGGACATCATGTTCATATTTCATTAAGATGGATGGATGTTAGTACTTGTTACCAATTGGCTACATTGTTTATGAAATCATATTGTATGGTTTCTTCCCAGGTTTCGAGAATGAAACATGCAAAGGGGTATGGAACGCAATATACCTAGGGAGGTAATATGGGGTACCTAAGGAGGTACCCAAAGGGAATACTAATAGTTAGGTAGTTATGTATTGTTATGTATGAAGGTCAATCCTAGTAAATAAGATCCATGTAATAGTGTGAACACAATAAAGGAGAAAATGATTACTAGAAGATTCCACCTACTAGATGTTATAGCAAGATTTTCCTCACCATTGCTATCTTGCAAAAAGGGCCTTTTTCAATTTCCCTATGTAGGCTTATCGTCCCTTTTTGATGAATCCAGAGCTAAAAATTTACATTTTTCCACATATACGTGCCCTATAAACTATGCAACAAGCATATACGCATACATCGGGATTTGTGCCAAAAAATACAAAATGGAGTCGGGTTTCCATGTCACGACAAGAGATCTCTGATCTTTGGCCTTCCATATGCTGGGAACGTTCTGACTCGGCCCTTTAGTTTCATTTTGAAGGCTATAAGAGCACAATTTCGAGCTATGGAAAAGAGGAGAAAGCATTCAAATTTGAGAGAAAAGTTACTCTGGAGAAATTACTTCATATTGAGTCTGCATCCCTTTGTCCCTCAAGTCTGAACACAGTGTTTAGCCCCCAAGCTCTTTCCTTATTGTTGAGAGAATCTCATTATCTCTCTCATTTGAGCTTGCCTTTGGTGGAGGAGTGAAGTGGTGGAGGCCTAGGTGGAAGGAACTTGGTTTCTTGATTTCGAACCATGCCGACACGGAAGTCTATAATGTTGTCACTTCTGCTGATCAATTATTAATAGAAATACTCATTTCTTGTCCTATTGCTATCGTGCAAATATTTGAATATTACCCATGGGCATGTTTGTAATGTTTATTAATGGATTATGTTATCTGATGTGCTAATCCCTTTTATATTATCACTATATCTGTTCTCTACTTGTTGTTAAGAGCTTCTTGCAGGTATAAAGCTTTGGGTCGAAGTACTCAACGGTGGAACATTAGCGAGCATTGGATCGAGATAGGCCTCTATCTTATCTTGCACATTAGTTTATATAACATATGATGGAATTGAGTTGATTTTTGTAGTCATACCTGTCTGTTGTGGTTTACACTTGTCCATAGAGAGTTTTTCCCTCATAACAGAATTGGTGACTCCACTGGGGATAGATCTTCCTTCTGAGGGTTGAAGTGTTTTTCTTCTTGCATTGCTCTTTTTCCTTTATGTTTCTTGTCATATCACTGCTTGACAGAGTCTGTTCACTCTGAGCCTCAGTTTCCATCCTTTTGCTCTTACCTAGCCTTGTTTTGAAGCTTGTACGTTGCTTTTTTCTTTACAGTCGCGTACACATGCACCCTGCCTCTCTGCAAGATGTGTATATACGCTCTGTTCTCCTGAACACTCGCGTATACCACTTTGTCTGGCTTGTTTTCTTGGTTTGGTGATTGTCAGGTGAGTTTTGATATGTGTTGAGCCTTCTTGGGTCTTTGTAGTACCTATTGAGCTTCTCTGGGTTGACAGGAACCCTGTTGGGAGTTGAATTTATGGGCGTCGTATTTCTCATTGTTTTTCACTTTTGATTTATCCTTGAACCCTAAGTTGTTTGCTTGGCTGTTTGATTTTCTACTTGAGTCATTTTGCTAATTAGAATTCTTTATATCAGATTGCTTCTCAGTCCATGCATTTTCTCTTTTATATATTGAAAATACAAAAATATAGGCATTTTGCATTGGTTAACATTTTTTCTTTGAACCTTTATCATTAGTTTAGTACATTTAGTGAAAGATTGCATTTTATTCCTAAATTACAGAGTTGAAATTGAAAATTGCACTGTTTTTATTAGCATCTCATTCATTGAAAAGATAAGGATAGAATTTGCATTATATTCATACTTATCTCCTTGTAGAGTCATAATATCATGAGTTTCACTTCCATACCCTTTTGAGTAATCACGACCAATAAAATTTACGCTTTAAACTAAAATTGATTAAACATGATTTTATTTTTTAGGGTGCACAAACTAGTCTAGGATTTAGTGCCTTGGGATAGGATTTTGTGAGTAAACTTCTCCAAGGCAATTAAATCAACATATGTGTATGAGACAGGGAGTTGAGAAATCCATTGTATAATTGGTAATATCAGGAGGCTCCTCTCACACCGAAGTTAATCACGAGGTTGCGCAAAGTTAGTTGAAGGGATAACCCCTGGATACTCGCCTAGTGTCAGAGATATTTATGTGGATTTATTCGTATTTGGGGATCTTGCTATTGCACATACCTCTGTGAGAGGCAGTGCTTTCAAGGTTTTGGGCTTTTCTACCCTTCATACGGTGATCCAGACTTACGACTGCTCATTTGTGCATCAGTTATACAGTGGTTTATTAGTTTCTTGACTTAGGTATATCATAGGTTACTTGCAGGGGTTATTCTGCTTGTATCCTGGGTCAAATAGAAGTCAGACATCACACAACCTTTATGGAGGATTACCTCTCCAGGGGGATCTGATCGACTAGTTGTTAAGCCCATGAGGGCCTCTATAACTGATTATGTTACCTCCAAACTTTAGCAGGGAGTCTCAGGTCCCTCTTGGACGAGGCATACCTTCTTTAGCGAGGGAGGCCACTCAGCCACTTTAGCCCGTTTGCATGCGTATTGGTTGTTCGACTTTTTTTGGTATTCTCTTTGACTACTAGTTGACCTTAGGAGTGTTTGTTGGGTTCCACCATCATGGATAGTGGAGTTTATTTTTCCCCCTCATTTGTTGCTACCTACCCCATGATGCCTACTCATTTCATGGGACTGATCCTTCCGCTCTTTACAACAATATGCAAAATTACAACACTCAGTCTGCGCCTTGGGTCACTGGTAATTTTTCTGTTGATATGAATTCACATGTGCAATCCTCTCCCTGGTCCACGTATATGAATCCTAGCATGGGACCTGGGGGCATCATGGCTCCAATGCCTACTTCTTCTTTTGATATGAGTCGTGTCCCCATGGGAGGATGGAACCTGCCTTCTTTTGAATCCCATGGTAGTTATGCTCTTCTAGGAGCCAGTGCCCAGATGGGTTCCTTTCCCATTTATCATGCACCACCCACACATCAGTCATCCTCCATGTCAGTTGCTTCGAACATTTTTCCCATGACGGGCCCTCCGATGCCTTCTGGTATTTCATACGGGGAAAATCAATTCTTCAGTTTGGGTTACCCTCTCTATGGGACCCCCTTGCAAGGGGGAAACATATATCCTCACTCAAATAATTATTATTCTACCTCGGTCTCTTCGCAAACCTCAGTGAAGATACCCGTCCAGACTTCTTCGGACCATTTTAACACGAGTTATCACGCTTCTGGGCAGGGGCAGGGAGTACGCCAGGATCCTTCCTGGCTTGCAATGTTTTAGAATCAATCTTTCCTCAGATCATGGAATCAAATGCTGCAATCTATAGCTAGCCCATTCACTGTCAGTCACACTGGTGCTCCGTCACCAACCTCTGCTAGTCATGTCGGAGACGGGTCAATTTTTTCTACAAATTATGCCGACAACCCGCTCCCAACCTCTACCAATTATGTTGAGGGCACCACCCTTTTCACTCTGAATCATAGCCATGTCACATCTCCAACCTCTATTCATCATTCAGGAGACGAATCTCTTTCCCCTGCTAGTTAAATCGAGAAGCCGAGACGTCTCAGACGTAAGCCTAGATTTCTTTACAGGACTTGTGAAGGAAATCACCTTACTTGATTATGTCCGGTTACTACCGAGATACTAGAAGCGTGGGGCTCACCCAAGATTCTTTTAGATTCTGAGGCATCCTTGGTTTCTCCTCACATCACTCCTCCCTTGGTTGCCTCGGTGATCTCACCACCAAGATCCCCTTCCAACTCTGCCTCCTTTTTTGAAGGTGAAACCTCTCTTTCCCCCGTTACTATGCATCCTCTTCAACCTATAATTGAAGAAGTGGCCACACCAGTGAAATCTCTGGTCAACCCTACTCTCCTTGAAGAGAGTAATGTGCCTCTTAGTCATGTCATCAACATTCCTTGTCCCACTCCTTCTGAATGAGAGAGATTTATTCTTCCCCCGAATGTTCTCCCTCCAAGTCCTAACGAGGTTCCCTTTGATTGGAACGACCTGATGGGGCATCCTATACCCCCACCTATGTATTTTCCATTAAGAGACATTATTCGAACTATCACAGAGACTATATCCTCTGTTAGCACCCTCTCATCCTCGACCTGGAGAGATTTGGGTTTTCCCAAGATTTTGTCGGCTATCCGTGAGATGTTGACTTTCCGCAAAAGACCGAGACGAGAGCCTTGGCCTCCCCCTTTACATGTTGATTAGGACTCCCGCAAAACGAGTCTTAGTTAAGCTCTTTTCTGACTCGTATAAAAATTGAAAAGATTGCAGAGTGATTTGTCCCTTTCACACTCGTTAAATTGGATTTGAAAGGTCATGAGTCTTAGTTAAGCTCTTTTCCGACTCATTATCAAAAATAGAAAAGATAGCTGAGTGAACTTGTTTTTTTCACACTTGTAAATTGGATTTGAAAAGACGTCTATTTAGCACAAGTTTACCCCTTTTTCACACCAAGTAGACTACAAGACATAAAAAGGGATTTTTTTGGCGTTAAGTTGTGATTGCATCGCATGCCCTTGCTTGCAGTATTGAGCCTTTAGTTGGTTCTCGCTTTGCATTATAAATCGTTGCCTAAGCAGTTTTGCATCCTAAACCAAGCAGATCCTTGTTTATATCCTTCGCAATTTGACACCCTATACCCTGGAGGAAACACCACCCCGAGTGTCCATATCTCGCATGCATTCCCCTGCATTAAGCATAGGTACGTACCATTATTGGAACTATTTTTGATTACTTGCAACACTCGTTTCCTCCTTTGTATCATAGCATTCACTTGTTATGAAAAAACAAAAAAAAAGACAGGCGGGAAGGGAGTACTATATTGTAATTGGCAGCAGTCATGTCGCATTTGAACAGAGCAAAAAATTACTGAGTCCTCGTGTCATCATAATTTTGGGTTTAGCATGGCCTTAGGAAGATGGTCTCATTACAGAATTTTATCTACCCACTGTTTACTCTTACAGTCCCTATAGAGAACGTTATTGATGCTTCCTGCATCTAATTATCACATCATTGAGTCTATGTTGTCGGAGTCTACCATATGTATCATGCTCTTGTTCAAAGGAAGTCTATCAACCTACATCGACCACTCCTTAGAAATCTTGACTTTGCATGTCGGCCATACCCTCAGTTTGTCTCAGAATCACATGATATTATAGTCTTATCATGCACCCTGGCCCTACTTTCATCATTGGTAGGTCACCTTGAACCCAACAATTGGCATTTCATCATTGGTTGTTGACTGGGTGGTTTCCCTTAGGTTCGAAGGCAAGACATATATTCACACTTTGGGATTCGTGAAATATCTTGGAGGCCATTATCCTTATTGGTGGTTTCCTCGCCTTTGTCAACAATTTTTCATCATTGGTTGCTATTAAGAGGGTCTTTTTCATATACAGCTTGCACTTGGTACACGCAAAAGACACACAGGGTCGTTGGTTCGTGAACATGTTCGTCATCCGATCTACACCAAATCATGAAGCTCCTGCTTTGTTCCTCGTGTTGATTGATGAGAGATGCCTTAATGCTCTCCTTTCAGCGGGTCTCTTTCCATCGACCTCAGCTCATTTATTTTGGATATGAGACCTAGAGTTTTATGAGTACCTTGAGGCTTGCAGTCATTAGTGGTAGGCTCTCTCGCCATTGACAGATGAGAATACACCAATGTCTCCTGATCAATGGATTTCTCAAGTGTTCGACACCAATTCCTTTATTCACACTTGTAGAAATGTACTCGGTGTGTTGATACCTACTTTCATTATTGGTAGGTTGTCTCGCGTTTGTTAACGGTATACCTCAATGACCGGTAATCAAACGATGTCTCATCATGTTCGACCTCAACTCCTTTATTCACATTATGTAGACTTGCACCTTGGCGAATAGTGTAGAAGACTTGAAGACATCACTATGCGGTTGTAGCTTTCCTGAGCTGTTGTTTCACTTTCATTGGATCAACACCTGTTCGACTTTAGTGATCATGGGAGATCAGATTGTACTCCTTGGTATACATATATCTTCAGATTGGTTTTCAGACTGGTTTCATTGGGCCTTATTCATGACTATGACAACTTTTGGCATATAACCACATTTGCATTTGCCTATTCATGGCCACGAGCACTTGATTGGTATATTTTCCACATGGATCTGCATTGTATTATTGGCAACCATGTATGCAAAGTCAGTACATAATGTAATGAGCAATCGAATCCGTCCAATTGGTCCTCTACCACTCCACTCCTGGGTTATTTATAATGTATCTTGACCATCATAGATACTCCTATGACCTCACACATTAGGGGGCATCTGTTATAGTAAGATTTGTCTCACCATTTCTATTGATCTAAAAATGAAGAAGACTTGAAAAACTTGAATAATTATTGCAAGTGAAATTTTATGTGTTTTAAAGCAACCGGATCAATTTGCAACACATAATTAAGGATTACTTATGTAAAAATACACATAGACAGCAGCATAAAACATTGAACATCAGCACATAAACACAACAA
>JZKD02S1673272.1:649618-672304 GCA_000966675.3 Picea glauca
TTTGAAAAAATAGGGTCTCATGTAGAAGTGATAGCCACCATGTTTAAGTAGTCCAAGCACCAAGTTCTTAAAACTACCATGTATCCTCAACTAAGGATGAAGGGTATTGGATACGTGAAAGAATGGTATCAAAGCTACTACTTACAACATTGGGGATGTATGGGCCAGGAACCAACTTGCATATGAAGAAGTTACGATTTGCAAATTATGTGTTTGATAAAAAATTCATGGAGAATAATTGAGGAAGTGTTATGAATCCAAAAATTGTTGGAATGATGGTTTGATTTCTTAAAATTAGATTCTTCTTATAGTGTACAACAACACAATCGGTGCAGTTTGTGTTTATAGAGTTAAACTTTGTGGAGGAAATTGAGCAAAATCATGAAAATTGCGGATTTAAAAATTCCCCGTTGTCAAGTCCCCACTGTGTCCCTTGCAATCGTGCACCTCTTGAGGGTGTGCAACACCATGACGTTTCTCACTTGGATACTTGGAAACACCAAGGATACTTATTCTGGACTACGCCTCTTCATCTTGAGCATACCCATACTTCGTTCTAGGTTATCAACAAGTCACACTCCTACTCTAGTGAAAATATTGTATACTTAGACAATTGTTAACTTCTTAACACTTAGTCATATATAAGAATACATCCGCGAACATGAGAAGACAAGATAACAACAACGAAACAAATAAGAGAAACATAGATATAATGCAGGCATGATCTATATTATTTTGAGAACAACGCGAAGGACAAAATATAACAACGATATAACAAGGAAATACACAAAAATATGGCAAGGAACACAACAATATAGTAAAACTATGATTCTATTAATGAGTATCTGGAATACAGAAGAGTGTAAAATGCAAAGCACACAAGCTATCTAGAATGGTGGTAGTTTATCTATGAAGAGAGATGTGTCGGCTACGCTCATTCGCAAGAAGTTGATTCCAATGAGGTTCCAAAGGCCTTTTCAACATAAAGCATAAAGAAGAAAACCTTAAACATCCAAAACCCTAACCTCGGGAGATGAAACACCAAAAGGTATGTGAGCCTTGATGGGGGTAGTTGATACGTCAACTTCCTGAGGGCATAACTTTTTCATACAATCTTCGTTTGGGGCATTTGATACCTCGTCGGAAAGCTTTTTCCAAGGAGTACAACTTTTTTCAGGGGTTAGGAAATGTCGTATTTTTTGGGGGGTTAGGAAAAGAAACATGAAAGAGGAAAAATCATGTGGCGAGGAGGAAGACAAGCCTAACCATTATAGGGCTAGGGTTTTTTATAAAGATTATAATATATATAAGCCTGAAAAATAGTATAAATAAGGACCTAGGAGGTCTAGGTTAGAGGTTGTGTTATTATTGATGAGTTGATGACGATGGTTATGATTGTAATAAGGTTGTAGATGATTCAAGTAAGCTATATTTTTAGGGTTAGGTCATAGGATGAGGAGCCTGGTGTGATCTAGTCCACCTCACAAAGGTTCCTTAACTTCGTCATGATTATATGATTGAAGATATAATTCACGCAATGCCAGATTTTGCAGTTGTATAAATAAAAGAGTGGAGAAGCCAAATATTTGTGGACATGGCCTAGGAGGGGTGAACCACAGTAAAACCTGTGTTATATGTGATGTTTTATTGAATGCTTACTTTATGTTAATTTTTAGCATATGAATGAATGATTAACTGGATGTATTAGTATGCATGCATTGAGATAAAGATGAATGAGTCTTATAAATACTCAAATCAATAGCAAGTTTAATGCATAAAGAATAATAGAATACACTCCCAGGTCCCCACTCATTCCTAGACTACAAGCACTTGAGCATTTCAGTCACCCATAGATCTATCTCAGATGAGACGACATTGTGAACTCTATGCGAAAAATTTCCTTCTCGTTTACCAAGAGGGTTGACATTTTTAGAGGTTTTTGTTGGAAACCTGTTTAGATTTGAACCTCGGTCAACCTAAAAAGAAGTAAGAAAAATCAAAGATCCAACCAACAAATGGTTTCGTTACCAGCTAGAACAACATAATATTGAGTGACGGGATCCGTGGAAGAAACACATGGAGAATGAAGGTATAGAAGGGAATGTTCAGGCCATGGAATCCAACAAAGGTGGAGATCGAAAGATGATTGAAAATGAAAGAACTCGAGTTTGCGCAGAAGGACAACAAAAACCCTAAACTGACATCGAGCAAATATCTCGACAAATACATGTTTAGCGATCTGCATGAGATATTTATCTGTGATTTCCCGCATTTTTTGAAGGAGTGGTTATTGAGGTTAAAAAACAACCACCCTACAAATCAATTTAGACAACTAGAGTGGAATCTTATGGAGATCATGCAGTTACAACGAGTTGATAACAAATTTGCGCGTGCAATAGATTTCTGGTTAAAAAGTATTGTTGCAGGGTTTATCACCAAATTTGCAGTAGATACAATGAAGTCTTAAACCACAACAAAACATTATTTTCTAAAAGGACCCATAGGTAGGTACATTAGATCGTTGTATACTTCAATCAATATTTTATTATATAACAACAGTGTGATGACCATGGAATCAGATAGCTTAACTTACATGTGTGCGTGTGGGAAGGGGGAAAGCACTAACATGAGGCTGAGAAATGGAGGAAGAGGTGGATAAGGGAAAGACGAAGGAGGCCATGGACCCGATCATGATGGAAGAAGATCGGATAAAGTAGATAATGACAAAGGTTATAAAGACACGCAGTGGAGTACCCTACCAATATCAGATGAATAACAAGAAGAGAGCCATAGCTGATAGAGAGGGTTTGGAAAGCGATGAAGAAGAAGTAGATGATCTTTGGGTTGTGGAGCAGAATGAGGAAATATTGCGTGCAACATATGAAAGGAAAAAAGGAGGTCCAAGGTTAGGAATAGAGGACAAAACTCCAATCTAGATCACCGTTAGTGTGGAACCTACAACCCCATGTGCGATTAACACACCAGAAAGAACACCAACGTTTAGACAACCGAATTTTAGTGGAAGAAAGACAATAGGAAATGCATCCAAGCAATGACCAACAATTGGAGGAGCCATTTCAGGATGTAAAAATAAAAAATATACATCGCACAGAGGTAGTAGTTCAACGCAGTTCAAAATGGCAGGACATGATCCCACAATCAAGTTACCAAAATTTCGGGGAGAGGCATCAGAGGACCCTGAAAAGCACTTATTCATTTGTGAGAAGATCTGGGAAGAAAAGTAGATCATAGATGAGGATACAAAACGCATGCAGTTAGCTATCACACTAAGAGACTTCACACTAGACTGATATATGAGCTTAGATGTAAACATTCCATCGGGAGTAACAAGGACTATTACAGACATGGAAAAACTACTGATAAATGAATTTCATAAGCCCAACTTAGAGGATCAGTATAGGAATGAAATGATTGAAATTAGGCAAAAACCAGGTGAGTATGTTTGGGAGATTGATCAGAGGTATAAGCGTCTAAAAGGTAAGTTGAAATATGCAATGACTGACATGCAACATATGCATCTATTTGTGAACTCATTGTTACCATATTTGAAATACCCATTAAGACAACAGAATTTCCAAACTTGGGTAGAGGCTCTACATGCAGCCTTACAACTAGAAGAGAGCCAGTATCAGCAGAGATATTCAACAATAGAGGAGTTGAAGCAGGATTTGAAGAATCTAACATTTCAACTTAATCATAATAAGGGTAAAGAGGAAAGAGAATTTATTTGGTGTACTTTATGCAAGACATAAGGACACTATAAGAATGAATGCCCAACTTTCGCTCAATTTATGGCAACAAGGGTGCCAAAACCATTACCAACAGGACCATGGTGCCATATTTGTAAGACACATGGACATGATCCATATCATTGTCCAATGATGTAGAAGTATAAGACAGTACCCAAAAGTTCATATTGCAATTTTTTCAAATCAGTGTATCATGATGATAAGGATTGTAGGACGATGGAGTTGATGAGAGAAANTTTGAAAAAATAGGGTCTCATGTAGAAGTGATAGCCACCATGTTTAAGTAGTCCAAGCACCAAGTTCTTAAAACTACCATGTATCCTCAACTAAGGATGAAGGGTATTGGATACGTGAAAGAATGGTATCAAAGCTACTACTTACAACATTGGGGATGTATGGGCCAGGAACCAACTTGCATATGAAGAAGTTACGATTTGCAAATTATGTGTTTGATAAAAAATTCATGGAGAATAATTGAGGAAGTGTTATGAATCCAAAAATTGTTGGAATGATGGTTTGATTTCTTAAAATTAGATTCTTCTTATAGTGTACAACAACACAATCGGTGCAGTTTGTGTTTATAGAGTTAAACTTTGTGGAGGAAATTGAGCAAAATCATGAAAATTGCGGATTTAAAAATTCCCCGTTGTCAAGTCCCCACTGTGTCCCTTGCAATCGTGCACCTCTTGAGGGTGTGCAACACCATGACGTTTCTCACTTGGATACTTGGAAACACCAAGGATACTTATTCTGGACTACGCCTCTTCATCTTGAGCATACCCATACTTCGTTCTAGGTTATCAACAAGTCACACTCCTACTCTAGTGAAAATATTGTATACTTAGACAATTGTTAACTTCTTAACACTTAGTCATATATAAGAATACATCCACGAACATGAGAAGACAAGATAACAACAACGAAACAAATAAGAGAAACATAGATATAGTGAGGGCATGATCTATATTATTTTGAGAACAATGCAAAGGACAAAATATAACAACGATAAAAATATGGCAAGGAACACAGCAATATAGTAAAACTATGATTCTATTAATGAGTATCTGGAATACAAAAGAGTGTAAAATGCAAAGCACACAAGCTATCTAGAATGGTGGTAGTTTATCTATGAACAGAGATGTGTCGGCTACGCTCATTCGCAAGAAGTTGATTCCAATGAGGTTCCAAAGGCCTTTTCAACATAAAGAATAAATAAGAAAACCTTAAACATCCAAAACCCTAACCTCAGGAGATGAAACACCAAAAGGTATGTGGGCCTTGATGGGGGTAGTTGATACGTCAACTTCCTGAGGGCATAAATTTTTCATACAATCTTCATTTGGGGCGTTTGATACCTCGTCGGAAAGCTTTGTCCAAGGAGTACAACTTTTTTCGGGGGTTAGGAAATGTCGTCTTTTTTGGGGGGTTAGGAAAAGCAACATGAAAGAGGAAAAAACATGTGGCGAGGAGGAAGACAAGCCTAACCATTATAGGGCTAGGGTTTTTTATAAAGATTATAATATATATAGGCCTGGAAAATAGTATAAATAAGGACCTAGGAGGTCTAGGTTAGGGGTTGTGTTATTATTGATGAGTTGATGACGATGGTTATGATTGTAATAAGGTTGTAGAAGATTCAAGTAAGCTATATTTTTAGGGTTAGGTCACAGGATGAGGAGCCTGGTGTGATCTAGTCCACCTCATAAAGTTTCCTTAACTTCGTCATGATTGTATGATTGAAGATATAATGCACGCAATGTCAGATTTTGCAGTTGTATAAATAAAAGAGCGGAGAAGCCAAATCTTTGTGGATGTAGCCTAGGAGGGGTGAACCACAGTAAAACCTGTGTTATATGTGATGTTTTATTGAATGCTTACTTTATGTTAATTTTTAGCATATGAATGAATGATTAACTGGATGTATTAGTATGCATGCATTGAGATAAAGATGAATGAGTCTTATAAATACTCAAATCAATAGCAAGTTTAATGCATAAAGAATAATAGAATACACTCCCAGGTCCCCACTCATTCCTAGACTACAAGCACTTGAGCATTTCAGTCACCCATAGATCTATCTCAGATGAGACGACATTGTGAACTCTATGCGAAAAATTTCCTTCTCGTTTACCAAGAGGGTTGACATTTTTAGAGGTTTTTGTTGGAAACCTGTTTAGATTTGAACCTCGGTCAACCTAAAAAGAAGTAAGAAAAATCAAAGATCCAACCAACAAATGGTTTCGTTACCAGCTAGAACAACATAATATTGAGTGACGGGATCCGTGGAAGAAACACATGGAGAATGAAGGTATAGAAGGGAATGTTCAGGCCATGGAATCCAACAAAGGTGGAGATCGAAAGATGATTGAAAATGAAAGAACTCGAGTTTGCGCAGAAGGACAACAAAAACCCTAAACTGACATCGAGCAAATATCTCGACAAATACATGTTTAGCGATCTGCATGAGATATTTATCTGTGATTTCCCGCATTTTTTGAAGGAGTGGTTATTGAGGTTAAAAAACAACCACCCTACAAATCAATTTAGACAACTAGAGTGGAATCTTATGGAGATCATGCAGTTACAACGAGTTGATAACAAATTTGCGCGTGCAATAGATTTCTGGTTAAAAAGTATTGTTGCAGGGTTTATCACCAAATTTGCAGTAGATACAATGAAGTCTTAAACCACAACAAAACATTATTTTCTAAAAGGACCCATAGGTAGGTACATTAGATCGTTGTATACTTCAATCAATATTTTATTATATAACAACAGTGTGATGACCATGGAATCAGATAGCTTAACTTACATGTGTGCGTGTGGGAAGGGGGAAAGCACTAACATGAGGCTGAGAAATGGAGGAAGAGGTGGATAAGGGAAAGACGAAGGAGGCCATGGACCCGATCATGATGGAAGAAGATCGGATAAAGTAGATAATGACAAAGGTTATAAAGACACGCAGTGGAGTACCCTACCAATATCAGATGAATAACAAGAAGAGAGCCATAGCTGATAGAGAGGGTTTGGAAAGCGATGAAGAAGAAGTAGATGATCTTTGGGTTGTGGAGCAGAATGAGGAAATATTGCGTGCAACATATGAAAGGAAAAAAGGAGGTCCAAGGTTAGGAATAGAGGACAAAACTCCAATCTAGATCACCGTTAGTGTGGAACCTACAACCCCATGTGCGATTAACACACCAGAAAGAACACCAACGTTTAGACAACCGAATTTTAGTGGAAGAAAGACAATAGGAAATGCATCCAAGCAATGACCAACAATTGGAGGAGCCATTTCAGGATGTAAAAATAAAAAATATACATCGCACAGAGGTAGTAGTTCAACGCAGTTCAAAATGGCAGGACATGATCCCACAATCAAGTTACCAAAATTTCGGGGAGAGGCATCAGAGGACCCTGAAAAGCACTTATTCATTTGTGAGAAGATCTGGGAAGAAAAGTAGATCATAGATGAGGATACAAAACGCATGCAGTTAGCTATCACACTAAGAGACTTCACACTAGACTGATATATGAGCTTAGATGTAAACATTCCATCGGGAGTAACAAGGACTATTACAGACATGGAAAAACTACTGATAAATGAATTTCATAAGCCCAACTTAGAGGATCAGTATAGGAATGAAATGATTGAAATTAGGCAAAAACCAGGTGAGTATGTTTGGGAGATTGATCAGAGGTATAAGCGTCTAAAAGGTAAGTTGAAATATGCAATGACTGACATGCAACATATGCATCTATTTGTGAACTCATTGTTACCATATTTGAAATACCCATTAAGACAACAGAATTTCCAAACTTGGGTAGAGGCTCTACATGCAGCCTTACAACTAGAAGAGAGCCAGTATCAGCAGAGATATTCAACAATAGAGGAGTTGAAGCAGGATTTGAAGAATCTAACATTTCAACTTAATCATAATAAGGGTAAAGAGGAAAGAGAATTTATTTGGTGTACTTTATGCAAGACATAAGGACACTATAAGAATGAATGCCCAACTTTCGCTCAATTTATGGCAACAAGGGTGCCAAAACCATTACCAACAGGACCATGGTGCCATATTTGTAAGACACATGGACATGATCCATATCATTGTCCAATGATGTAGAAGTATAAGACAGTACCCAAAAGTTCATATTGCAATTTTTTCAAATCAGTGTATCATGATGATAAGGATTGTAGGACGATGGAGTTGATGAGAGAAACAAATTCAGATACTTATAGGGTGCAAATAGAAATGATGATAGGATAACCTACACCTCATTTCAACCAGTTACCGCCACCATACAATAATGCACAACATCACTACAACACTGCGCAACAATAGTATAATAATGCGCAGCCACAATATAACCCAATGCAGTACAACCAAGTACCTCAGTACAACATGCCACGAGGAGATCGAGGTGGATATAGAGGTGGAGGACATGGTAGAGGAGGATTTGGACAAGGAACATGACTAGTAGTGTAGCACAACTTCCAACAACTAGTACATTATGCAAGGGAGTGCCCACTCCCACTAGTGACATGTATGTATTGTCGCGCAACAGATCATGACACAGAAGATTGTTTGACACTCTTGGAGAAGATCCAAAAAAAAAGGAACCAAAACAACTAGAATGTTTAGTGGATCTCTACATAAGCCAAGGATTATGGGAGAAACATCAATATAGTCACTCGAGGAGGAGCCAAGACAGAAACTGATGCAGTAAAACAAGATCCAATGCAATACCAATGGATTAAGAAGAACATTAAACCACAAAAGAAATTTGACGCGCGGAAAGAAAAGGAAACATTCAAGGAGGCCAAACATGAGTTTATCAAGCAAAATGTTGTGTTTACATTAGTCGTGCAACACACTTAGAACTTACCAATGTACTAAGTGCCCTCTTCAATGGACCATACCAGTAAAGTGTAGATTTGTGATAGTCCTCTAATAATGATCCATGTCCAAAATGACTTGCACACTAGATATAACCAATAAACACTAGATCCAAAATAATGAAATATGCATAACATATACACCTAGCACCCTCACTGGGGATGATGCCTCCCTTACCCTAGCTATGTTGGAACCTACCTTAAGGTGTTAGGGTTGAAACATACAAGGAATGTGTGGATGATATGAATGGACAATATTGTTGATTGTGGTGGTGATGACGATGATGAGGATGACAATGATCATGAAAATGACGATTATGACCATATGATGATGATCGTGACAATGGAAATGACAACGACAATGACAATGCCAATGACGATGAAGATGACAACGATGATGATGATGATGAATACGAAAATTACAATGAAAATGATGATGATGACCATGATGATGATGAATATGGCGATCATGACTACGACGACGACGATGATGATGATGATGACGATGACGATGACGATGACGATGACGATGACGATGACGATGACGATGACGATGACGATGACGATGACGATGACGATGACGATGACGATGACGATGACGNGCCTAGGAGGGGTGAACCACAGTAAAACCTGTGTTATATGTGATGTTTTATTGAATGCTTACTTTATGTTAATTTTTAGCATATGAATGAATGATTAACTGGATGTATTAGTATGCATGCATTGAGATAAAGATGAATGAGTCTTATAAATACTCAAATCAATAGCAAGTTTAATGCATAAAGAATAATAGAATACACTCCCAGGTCCCCACTCATTCCTAGACTACAAGCACTTGAGCATTTCAGTCACCCATAGATCTATCTCAGATGAGACGACATTGTGAACTCTATGCGAAAAATTTCCTTCTCGTTTACCAAGAGGGTTGACATTTTTAGAGGTTTTTGTTGGAAACCTGTTTAGATTTGAACCTCGGTCAACCTAAAAAGAAGTAAGAAAAATCAAAGATCCAACCAACAAATGGTTTCGTTACCAGCTAGAACAACATAATATTGAGTGACGGGATCCGTGGAAGAAACACATGGAGAATGAAGGTATAGAAGGGAATGTTCAGGCCATGGAATCCAACAAAGGTGGAGATCGAAAGATGATTGAAAATGAAAGAACTCGAGTTTGCGCAGAAGGACAACAAAAACCCTAAACTGACATCGAGCAAATATCTCGACAAATACATGTTTAGCGATCTGCATGAGATATTTATCTGTGATTTCCCGCATTTTTTGAAGGAGTGGTTATTGAGGTTAAAAAACAACCACCCTACAAATCAATTTAGACAACTAGAGTGGAATCTTATGGAGATCATGCAGTTACAACGAGTTGATAACAAATTTGCGCGTGCAATAGATTTCTGGTTAAAAAGTATTGTTGCAGGGTTTATCACCAAATTTGCAGTAGATACAATGAAGTCTTAAACCACAACAAAACATTATTTTCTAAAAGGACCCATAGGTAGGTACATTAGATCGTTGTATACTTCAATCAATATTTTATTATATAACAACAGTGTGATGACCATGGAATCAGATAGCTTAACTTACATGTGTGCGTGTGGGAAGGGGGAAAGCACTAACATGAGGCTGAGAAATGGAGGAAGAGGTGGATAAGGGAAAGACGAAGGAGGCCATGGACCCGATCATGATGGAAGAAGATCGGATAAAGTAGATAATGACAAAGGTTATAAAGACACGCAGTGGAGTACCCTACCAATATCAGATGAATAACAAGAAGAGAGCCATAGCTGATAGAGAGGGTTTGGAAAGCGATGAAGAAGAAGTAGATGATCTTTGGGTTGTGGAGCAGAATGAGGAAATATTGCGTGCAACATATGAAAGGAAAAAAGGAGGTCCAAGGTTAGGAATAGAGGACAAAACTCCAATCTAGATCACCGTTAGTGTGGAACCTACAACCCCATGTGCGATTAACACACCAGAAAGAACACCAACGTTTAGACAACCGAATTTTAGTGGAAGAAAGACAATAGGAAATGCATCCAAGCAATGACCAACAATTGGAGGAGCCATTTCAGGATGTAAAAATAAAAAATATACATCGCACAGAGGTAGTAGTTCAACGCAGTTCAAAATGGCAGGACATGATCCCACAATCAAGTTACCAAAATTTCGGGGAGAGGCATCAGAGGACCCTGAAAAGCACTTATTCATTTGTGAGAAGATCTGGGAAGAAAAGTAGATCATAGATGAGGATACAAAACGCATGCAGTTAGCTATCACACTAAGAGACTTCACACTAGACTGATATATGAGCTTAGATGTAAACATTCCATCGGGAGTAACAAGGACTATTACAGACATGGAAAAACTACTGATAAATGAATTTCATAAGCCCAACTTAGAGGATCAGTATAGGAATGAAATGATTGAAATTAGGCAAAAACCAGGTGAGTATGTTTGGGAGATTGATCAGAGGTATAAGCGTCTAAAAGGTAAGTTGAAATATGCAATGACTGACATGCAACATATGCATCTATTTGTGAACTCATTGTTACCATATTTGAAATACCCATTAAGACAACAGAATTTCCAAACTTGGGTAGAGGCTCTACATGCAGCCTTACAACTAGAAGAGAGCCAGTATCAGCAGAGATATTCAACAATAGAGGAGTTGAAGCAGGATTTGAAGAATCTAACATTTCAACTTAATCATAATAAGGGTAAAGAGGAAAGAGAATTTATTTGGTGTACTTTATGCAAGACATAAGGACACTATAAGAATGAATGCCCAACTTTCGCTCAATTTATGGCAACAAGGGTGCCAAAACCATTACCAACAGGACCATGGTGCCATATTTGTAAGACACATGGACATGATCCATATCATTGTCCAATGATGTAGAAGTATAAGACAGTACCCAAAAGTTCATATTGCAATTTTTTCAAATCAGTGTATCATGATGATAAGGATTGTAGGACGATGGAGTTGATGAGAGAAAAAACTTCAGATACTTATAGGGTGCAAACAGAAATGATGATAGGATAACCTGCACCTCATTTCAACCAGTTACCACCACTATACAATAATGCGCAACATCACTACAACACTGCGCAACAACAGTATAATAATGCACAACCACAATTCAACCCAATGCAGTACAACCAAGTACCTCAGTACAACGCGCCACGAGGAGATCAAGGTGGATATAGAGGTGGAGGACATGGTAGAGGAGGATTTGGACAAGGAACATGACTAGTAGTGTAGCAAAACTTCCAACAACTAGTACATTATGCAAGGGAGTTCCCACTCCCACTAGTGACATGTATGTATTGTCGCGCAACAGATCATGACACAGAAGATTGTCTGACACTCTTGGAGAAGATCCAAGAAAAAAGGAACCAAAACAACTAGAATGTTTAGTGGATCTCTACATAAGCCAGGGATTATGGGAGAAACATCAATATAGTCACTCGAGGAGGAGCCAAGACATAAACTGATGCAGTAAAACAAGATCCAATGCAATACCAATGGATTAAGAAGAACATTAAACCACAGAAGAAATTTGACGCGCGGAAAGAAAAGGAAACATTCAAGGAGGCCAGACATGAGTTTCTCAAGCAAAATGTTGTGTTTACATTAGCCGCGCAACACACTTAGAACTTACCAATGTACTAAATTCCCTCTTCAATGGACCATACCAGTAAAGTGTAGATTTGTGATAGTCCTCTAATAGTGATCCATGTCCAAAATGAATTGCACACTAGATATAACCAATAAACACTAGATCCAAAATAATGAAATATGCATAACATATAGACCTAGCACTCTCATCGGGGATGATGCCTCCCTTCCCCTAGCTATGTTGGAACCTACCTTAAGGTGTTAGGGTTGAAACATACAAGGAATAAGATGACGACGATGATGATGATGATGAATACGAAAATTACAATGACAATGATGATGATGACCATGATGATGACGAATATGGTGATCATGACGACGACGACGACGATGACGATGACGATGACGATGACGACGACGACGATGATGATGATGACAATGATGATGATGAAGACGACGATGATGATGATGGTGATGATGACAAAGATGATGACCATGATGATGACAATGACGATGATGATCTTCACGATGCCGACAACGATGACGATGCCGATGACGATGATGATGATGATGATGATGATGATGATGATGTCGACGACGACGATGACGACGATGATGATGATGATGACGACGACGACGATGATGATGATTATGATAACGATGATGATGACCATATCAATGACAATTCCTGTGATGATGACAATGACGATGATGATGACAATGACAACAATCACGATGACGACGATAATGATGACGACAACGACAACGATGATGACGATGATAACAAAGAAGACGATGATGATGGCGATGACGATGACGATGATGACAATGACTATGATGACGATGACCATGAAGATGACAATGAAAATGACGATGATGATGACAATAACGACAATAATGATGACAATGATGATGATGACCATGATGATGACGATGATGATCATGAAGATGACGATGACGATGACGATGACGATGATGATGTAGATGACGATGATGATAATGATGATGACGATGATGATGTTGATGATGACCATGATGATGATGATGACCATGATGTTGATAATGACAATGATGACGACGAGGAGGAGAATGACAATGTTGATGACGACGACGATGATGATGACGACGATGATGACAATGATGACGATGATGATGATGACCATGACGATGATGATGACTATGACCATGACAATGAATATGACGATGATGATAACCATGACCACGGTGATGATGATGATGATGGCAATGAAAAGAATAACGATCACATAACTCCTACATTTCATCATTTCTGCAATATCTTTGATCATCTAAGTCCTCATCCAAGTCTACATCTGAATCATTTGGTTTAGAATCGACGTTGAAAGGATTGACCATATCAACATCATCATCATAAATTTTATTTTCAATAATATCATCATCAATATGATCGTCGAGAACATTTTCATCTACTTCTAGCTCAACTTCTTCGACTTCTTCATCTGACGGTACATCTACCTCATGCTCCTTTGCATCTTCTTATTCTTCAATATCATCTTCTTTCGTTACATTACGCCTTACATGCCTTCCTCTTGGATCATATCTAACAACGTATGACCAACCTACTTTACCTAGAACCTCTGAATACTTTCTCACATTGGCCTGGAAGATCATACATTTTTGTACCCATCTCAAACGTCCTTGTATTAACCATGGTAAATCCATTAGCATGCTCAATAAAATTTCTTTCAGGATCATGTTCATTCATCTGTAACCTGTACCATTTGACCTCGAACATAACTAACTTGAAGGAATTAAAGTCACACTCAATTATATCATTCAAATGCCCATAGTATCTATTTTCATATATTTTTGGATGCGTGTCACTTCTAGAGGAAACATTAGTGACCTGAAAGACTGTAATTATCCCAGAATCAAAGGTTTTCTTCTTATCATCAAACTTTTTGATGTGAAATTTATGACCATTACACCACATAGCCTTGTGGTGTTTCAACTGCAATATGCCCCACACATAAAAAAAAATGCATATTTGTCAATGAATAAACATGATATTTAGACTTAATAAAACTTTATAAAAGAAACACACCATGACCTAGATTAATAGAACAGAAAATAACTTAAACATGATGTGGTTGAATAATATGCTTGCATGTTTATCTTTTAAACCATATGCTAAATCAATTTCCCTCCGAGTAATATTGGTATCTTGATTACGATGAGCTTCTTTAAGAAAGTAGCCACCCCTTCCCATGATAACCTACCATTACATTGTATATTAGATCGATGTATCCACACTTTCTTCCCATCAATATTGTTTGTGATGTATAAATGTATTTCATCCCACTCTCGACCAATTGTATGAAAAAAGAATAAAAATTAGTAATTAGAGTATATATTAAATAATAATTTATCATGGAAGATAAATAAAAACTAAATAAGTACAATATAGAAATAAATCAATATTGATACAAAGTATTATAGATCTCTACCATCTAATTACCTTTCACTTTCTTCATTCTACCTTTTTCGACCAAGACCTCCCCTTAAAAATTGTTAATGGAATTGAGATCCCAAATTTGAGGCACCTTCATGATTTTTGTTGCTAATTTAGGAAGATATTGACTAATATACACAAAGGATTGATATACCATATATCCCTCTACCATAGATCCCTTGGTACATTCTTTTTGTCTAACAAAGGCACTCAATGACTTAAAGTGTCTCTCCACCATCCACATTGACCTTGTGTGTACAGGTCCAAACATTTCAAACTCCTCAACTTGGTGTATGAGGTAGTGGTCTTGTGCATTGAAAAATATTGGAGGTAGATACTTGTGCATTTCACACATTAGCAGAGGAATTTCTCTCCTCCAATTTTTATATCTTCTTTATGGATTTATTTAGATGACAACCACCTACACATGATATAACAAATAAGATCATAGGTTTCAAAAACAATGTCGTATATACATTGAATGTAAAACAAATGTTGACAAGTTGAGAAACAACGATTTTGCATATAAATCATTAATACTTATCTCATGTATTTTCCAAGATCATATATAACTTGCTTTACATTGTTGTCACAACTATCAGGTAGAGATAGAGGTATAACACACTGTAACAACAAAGGGATCAATAATTTTTAGAAAAATAAAACCATAATATAATACTAAAAATTCATATATTTACCAATATAGAAATCTACGTCCAAAATAATTACCTTAATGAAGGTATGCCAGTCATGTGTTTTCACCCCACCAAATTCAGCTTTCTTCGTTAAGATATTCTTTATGTTTGAAGCAAATCTCATGGGAAATTTGATTTCAGAATGACCTCTTTTACAACATTGTTTTCTTGCTCTGTAAATAACCATGGAAGACTATTTTGGTGTAATCCATTGCTATTTGAATAAATCACATTTTACAATGCATAATTGGCTTCCTGAATGTTAGTACAAAATTTGAGAAGTTTTTCTTTGTCACTCCTTCCATCTACAATTCTCCACAATNTGATGATGATGATCTTCACGATGACGACGACAATGATGACGATGATGATGACGATGACGACGACAATGATGATGACGATGATGATGATGTCGATGATGACGACGACAACGACGATGATGATGACGATGACGACAATGATGATGATGATAACGATGATGACGATGATGATGACCATATCAATGACAATTCTTGTGATGATGACAATGACGATGATGATGACAATGACAACAATCACGATGACGACGATAATGATGACGACGACGACGATGACGACGATGATAACAAAGAAGACGATGATGATGGAAATGACGATGATGATGATGAAAATGACTATGATGACGATGACCATGAAGATGACAATGACAATGATGATGATGATGACAATAACGACAATAATGATGACGATGATGATGATGACCATGACAATGACGATGATGATCATGAAGATGATGATGACGATGACGATGATGATGATGATGTAGATGACGATGGTGATAATGATGATGATGATGATGATGTTGATGATGACGATGACGTTGATGATGATGATGACCATGATTTTGATAATGACAATGATGACGAGGAGGAGGAGGATAACAATGTTGATGATGACAATGACAACGATGATGATGACGATGACGATGATGACAATGATGATGACAATGATGACGATGATGATGATGACCATGAAAATGATGATGACTATGACCATGACAATTAATATGACGATGATGATGACCATGACCATGATGATGATGATGGCAATGAAAAGAATAACGATCACATAACTCCTACATTTCATCATTTCTGCAATATCTTTGATCATCTAAGTCCTCATCCAAGTCTACATCTGAATCATTTGGTTTAGAATCGACGTTGAAAGGATTGACCATATCAACATCATCATCATAAATTTTATTTTCAATAATATCATCATCAATATGATCGTCGAGAACATTTTCATCTACTTCTAGCTCAACTTCTTCGACTTCTTCATCTGACGGTACATCTACCTCATGCTCCTTTGCATCTTCTTATTCTTCAATATCATCTTCTTTCGTTACATTACGCCTTACATGCCTTCCTCTTGGATCATATCTAACAACGTATGACCAACCTACTTTACCTAGAACCTCTGAATACTTTCTCACATTGGCCTGGAAGATCATACATTTTTGTACCCATCTCAAACGTCCTTGTATTAACCATGGTAAATCCATTAGCATGCTCAATAAAATTTCTTTCAGGATCATGTTCATTCATCTGTAACCTGTACCATTTGACCTCGAACATAACTAACTTGAAGGAATTAAAGTCACACTCAATTATATCATTCAAATGCCCATAGTATCTATTTTCATATATTTTTGGATGCGTGTCACTTCTAGAGGAAACATTAGTGACCTGAAAGACTGTAATTATCCCAGAATCAAAGGTTTTCTTCTTATCATCAAACTTTTTGATGTGAAATTTATGACCATTACACCACATAGCCTTGTGGTGTTTCAACTGCAATATGCCCCACACATAAAAAAAAATGCATATTTGTCAATGAATAAACATGATATTTAGACTTAATAAAACTTTATAAAAGAAACACACCATGACCTAGATTAATAGAACAGAAAATAACTTAAACATGATGTGGTTGAATAATATGCTTGCATGTTTATCTTTTAAACCATATGCTAAATCAATTTCCCTCCGAGTAATATTGGTATCTTGATTACGATGAGCTTCTTTAAGAAAGTAGCCACCCCTTCCCATGATAACCTACCATTACATTGTATATTAGATCGATGTATCCACACTTTCTTCCCATCAATATTGTTTGTGATGTATAAATGTATTTCATCCCACTCTCGACCAATTGTATGAAAAAAGAATAAAAATTAGTAATTAGAGTATATATTAAATAATAATTTATCATGGAAGATAAATAAAAACTAAATAAGTACAATATAGAAATAAATCAATATTGATACAAAGTATTATAGATCTCTACCATCTAATTACCTTTCACTTTCTTCATTCTACCTTTTTCGACCAAGACCTCCCCTTAAAAATTGTTAATGGAATTGAGATCCCAAATTTGAGGCACCTTCATGATTTTTGTTGCTAATTTAGGAAGATATTGACTAATATACACAAAGGATTGATATACCATATATCCCTCTACCATAGATCCCTTGGTACATTCTTTTTGTCTAACAAAGGCACTCAATGACTTAAAGTGTCTCTCCACCATCCACATTGACCTTGTGTGTACAGGTCCAAACATTTCAAACTCCTCAACTTGGTGTATGAGGTAGTGGTCTTGTGCATTGAAAAATATTGGAGGTAGATACTTGTGCATTTCACACATTAGCAGAGGAATTTCTCTCCTCCAATTTTTATATCTTCTTTATGGATTTATTTAGATGACAACCACCTACACATGATATAACAAATAAGATCATAGGTTTCAAAAACAATGTCGTATATACATTGAATGTAAAACAAATGTTGACAAGTTGAGAAACAACGATTTTGCATATAAATCATTAATACTTATCTCATGTATTTTCCAAGATCATATATAACTTGCTTTACATTGTTGTCACAACTATCAGGTAGAGATAGAGGTATAACACACTGTAACAACAAAGGGATCAATAATTTTTAGAAAAATAAAACCATAATATAATACTAAAAATTCATATATTTACCAATATAGAAATCTACGTCCAAAATAATTACCTTAATGAAGGTATGCCAGTCATGTGTTTTCACCCCACCAAATTCAGCTTTCTTCGTTAAGATATTCTTTATGTTTGAAGCAAATCTCATGGGAAATTTGATTTCAGAATGACCTCTTTTACAACATTGTTTTCTTGCTCTGTAAATAACCATGGAAGACTATTTTGGTGTAATCCATTGCTATTTGAATAAATCACATTTTACAATGCATAATTGGCTTCCTGAATGTTAGTACAAAATTTGAGAAGTTTTTCTTTGTCACTCCTTCCATCTACAATTCTCCACAATGTTTTTGTTACATTCTTCCCGATATGAATTGTATCAAATAATTGAGCTCTTTGTAGGTGCTCATAGTAGAGAAACCTATTGAATTACATAGGGTAACTTTTCATTCCTCGTGGAAGCCCATTAATGCCTTGACAACATTTATGAAAATTAATTAATGAGATTACAACAATAATTGTTAGATACAATAAACATAATTTGATAGAAATCAAAATAATAAAACATTAATATATATGCAGATACATAGACTAAATGCTTACCTTGGCGGTTTATTCTATTATATTCCAACTTCCATATGTGAGGTTTCATTCTTCGTGGTTTTATTTGAGTCTCTTCTTTCGAATTGAAAATATGTTTTTTTGTAGTTCAATACCTATGGTTCTTAGGGAGGAAGTGCCTATACTCATCAAATACATCCTTTCATAGACTTCTTGAACAATGCAATTTCATCCTAGGACCACAAACTAGACATGCACATTTACCCTTTGTTTGAAGACCTGCAAGATTATATGGATTAATGTCAGCATTATTTATATAAAATGAGGAATTGATATTTAAGAAGCATGCATCATATTTTCATAAAATTATATACTAATAAAGTCCATCAATATGTTACATACCACAAAAATGTGTAAGCCATGGGGCATCATGAATTGTCCATGGAATTGAAATTGTATTTTCCCTATTGGTCTAGAGATCTCATACATAGTGATGTCATCCCATAACTTTAGTAACTCATTGACAAGAGGATCAATATATACATTCATATCTTTGACTTGGTACTTAACAAATANATGATGATGATGATGGCAATGAAAAGAATAACGATCACATAACTCCTACATTTCATCATTTCTGCAATATCTTTGATCATCTAAGTCCTCATCCAAGTCTACATCTGAATCATTTGGTTTAGAATCGACGTTGAAAGGATTGACCATATCAACATCATCATCATAAATTTTATTTTCAATAATATCATCATCAATATGATCGTCGAGAACATTTTCATCTACTTCTAGCTCAACTTCTTCGACTTCTTCATCTGACGGTACATCTACCTCATGCTCCTTTGCATCTTCTTATTCTTCAATATCATCTTCTTTCGTTACATTACGCCTTACATGCCTTCCTCTTGGATCATATCTAACAACGTATGACCAACCTACTTTACCTAGAACCTCTGAATACTTTCTCACATTGGCCTGGAAGATCATACATTTTTGTACCCATCTCAAACGTCCTTGTATTAACCATGGTAAATCCATTAGCATGCTCAATAAAATTTCTTTCAGGATCATGTTCATTCATCTGTAACCTGTACCATTTGACCTCGAACATAACTAACTTGAAGGAATTAAAGTCACACTCAATTATATCATTCAAATGCCCATAGTATCTATTTTCATATATTTTTGGATGCGTGTCACTTCTAGAGGAAACATTAGTGACCTGAAAGACTGTAATTATCCCAGAATCAAAGGTTTTCTTCTTATCATCAAACTTTTTGATGTGAAATTTATGACCATTACACCACATAGCCTTGTGGTGTTTCAACTGCAATATGCCCCACACATAAAAAAAAATGCATATTTGTCAATGAATAAACATGATATTTAGACTTAATAAAACTTTATAAAAGAAACACACCATGACCTAGATTAATAGAACAGAAAATAACTTAAACATGATGTGGTTGAATAATATGCTTGCATGTTTATCTTTTAAACCATATGCTAAATCAATTTCCCTCCGAGTAATATTGGTATCTTGATTACGATGAGCTTCTTTAAGAAAGTAGCCACCCCTTCCCATGATAACCTACCATTACATTGTATATTAGATCGATGTATCCACACTTTCTTCCCATCAATATTGTTTGTGATGTATAAATGTATTTCATCCCACTCTCGACCAATTGTATGAAAAAAGAATAAAAATTAGTAATTAGAGTATATATTAAATAATAATTTATCATGGAAGATAAATAAAAACTAAATAAGTACAATATAGAAATAAATCAATATTGATACAAAGTATTATAGATCTCTACCATCTAATTACCTTTCACTTTCTTCATTCTACCTTTTTCGACCAAGACCTCCCCTTAAAAATTGTTAATGGAATTGAGATCCCAAATTTGAGGCACCTTCATGATTTTTGTTGCTAATTTAGGAAGATATTGACTAATATACACAAAGGATTGATATACCATATATCCCTCTACCATAGATCCCTTGGTACATTCTTTTTGTCTAACAAAGGCACTCAATGACTTAAAGTGTCTCTCCACCATCCACATTGACCTTGTGTGTACAGGTCCAAACATTTCAAACTCCTCAACTTGGTGTATGAGGTAGTGGTCTTGTGCATTGAAAAATATTGGAGGTAGATACTTGTGCATTTCACACATTAGCAGAGGAATTTCTCTCCTCCAATTTTTATATCTTCTTTATGGATTTATTTAGATGACAACCACCTACACATGATATAACAAATAAGATCATAGGTTTCAAAAACAATGTCGTATATACATTGAATGTAAAACAAATGTTGACAAGTTGAGAAACAACGATTTTGCATATAAATCATTAATACTTATCTCATGTATTTTCCAAGATCATATATAACTTGCTTTACATTGTTGTCACAACTATCAGGTAGAGATAGAGGTATAACACACTGTAACAACAAAGGGATCAATAATTTTTAGAAAAATAAAACCATAATATAATACTAAAAATTCATATATTTACCAATATAGAAATCTACGTCCAAAATAATTACCTTAATGAAGGTATGCCAGTCATGTGTTTTCACCCCACCAAATTCAGCTTTCTTCGTTAAGATATTCTTTATGTTTGAAGCAAATCTCATGGGAAATTTGATTTCAGAATGACCTCTTTTACAACATTGTTTTCTTGCTCTGTAAATAACCATGGAAGACTATTTTGGTGTAATCCATTGCTATTTGAATAAATCACATTTTACAATGCATAATTGGCTTCCTGAATGTTAGTACAAAATTTGAGAAGTTTTTCTTTGTCACTCCTTCCATCTACAATTCTCCACAATTTTTTTGTTACATTCTTCCTGATATGAATTGTATCAAATAAATGAGCTCTTTGTAGGTGCTCATAGTAGAGAAACCTATTGAATTACATAGGGTAACTTTTCATTCCTCGTGGAAGCCCATAAATGCCTTGACAACATTTATGAAAATTAATTAATGAGATTACAACAATAATTGTTAGATACAATAAACATAATTTGATAGAAATCAAAATTATAAAACATTAATATATATGCAGACACATAGACTAAATGATTACCTTGGCGGTTTAATCTATTATATTCCAACTTCCATATGTGAGGTTTCATTCTTCGTGGTTTTATTTGAGTCTCTTCTTTCGAATTGAAAATATGTTTTTTTGTAGTTTAATACCTATGGTTCTTAGGGAGGAAGTGCCTATACTCATCAAATACATCCTTTCATAGACTTCTTGAACGATGCAATTTCATCCTAGTACCACAAACTGGACATGCACATTTACCCTTTGTTTGAAGACCTGCAAGATTATATGGATTAATGTCAGCATTATTTATATAAAATGAGGAATTGATATTTAAGAATCATGCATCATATTTTCATAAAATTATATACTAATAAAGTCCATCAATATGTTACATACCACAAAAATGTGTAAGCCATGGGGCATCATGAATTGTCCATGTAAGTATTCCATGGAATTGAAATTGTATTTTCCCTATTGGTCTAGAGATCTCATACATAGTGATGTCATCCCATAACTTTAGTAACTCGTCGACAAGAGGATCAATATATACATTC
>JZKD02S1673272.1:728408-750053 GCA_000966675.3 Picea glauca
ACACATGCATGTTATGTGTTATTAATGCATGTTGTTGTTACAATGGGTCAAAAATTTACCCCAAAACCATTAGTAAGCATTTTGTATGGAATATAGACTCCTTCAATGGGATAATAAAATTAAACCATAGAGGTTCCACTGATATTATTACCATCAACATCATCAACAATTCTTGATCTAAAAGATCGTGAACCAAAAATCTATAACTTCCAAGGTTCTCCCATGTCTAATACTTATAGAGTAAGGTAGTTGTAAAGCCAGTAGGGAGAGTTGGGAAAATCAAGATATCCACCTACTTTAATTCATAAATGATCAAAATTGAATCTAACTTACCTTCATGGCCTTCTAAGAACATACTTAGATATATTCCATCACAATTAACTAGAAATAATTTTTTGTTGTTGTTTCAATTACCTTGTATCTTTGTGCATCTTGAATGAATAAATCAATGGATGCTTGCATATGGTTTTTAGGATCTGTCTCTCAATTTCATCCTATGTCATCAATCACCCTTTGCAATAATATTTAATTGAACCCACAGATGATCACAACTCACAATAATAATGTGATTTCATCCCATAGAAAGACCAAGATTAAACGTTGAACCTCTTCATTTGGTGAAACAATTCAAACTTAATTGTACATATAATCAACCATATATATGAATTTAGTATTATTGTATAATCAAAGTTAATGAGAAAGATAGAAATACAAAAAATAATCAAGTAAATCAATATAAAATGTACACTAGGGGGTATTTGGCATAGGATTTGGCTATGGGTGCCATAAAGATGTTTTACACACTACATATGGGTGCCTTAGGATTTTATTGAATCTTCTTGAGCTCAAGAGCCTTGAACAAGCCCTCAAAAAACAAATGGAAACTTCCTAAGGGGTCTTTAGTCTCTGAGTGGGATACAAGCACCATGTGTAGGTTTTGTGCACTGGAAATGTGTGTCACAACATCAACGTGGTTAGGGGGGAAATGGCCTTAAACCCTAATGGAACTTTCTCAAGCTCAAGCACCATGAAAAATACCTAGATATCATGACATAAGCTCTCTCTCTATGGAGTCTTTGACATCCAAGTTGAATATGGATTCCATTATGAGGTCTTGGGAATCATGGATGGTGTCAGGTTTGTGACCATAGTTGAGAGAGAAAAGCATAAGCATTTTACCCTAAAACTTGCTTCTTAGGCTCAAGCGCCGTGAATGAGTCCTCGAACCACCACCTCTAACCTTTGTTGGTTATCAATTACCTTTATGGGTGCCATGACTAGGTTAGCTGTGCACCAAGAATGGGTCTAAAGGTTTAACTAAGGTCACAAGATGCCAAGAAGGTCCATTTTCACTAAGTGATTCTTCTTGGTCTCAATTTCCATGAAAATAAACTATATTGGACAAAGCCTTCTAGGATATGTCACTAAACACACCCTTAAACCACCACACATAACCCTTTTAGGGTATCTTTTCTCTACCAAAGGGATATGGGTTCCATGATTAAACCAAAACACATGCACCAAATAAGAATGTGTCTCAAGCCCACACTAAGAATTGTTCTGAGGGCCATGGTCGAGATTATTTAGCATTTGAGTGGGATATAGGATCCAAGAGTATATTTTATGCACTGGAAATGGGTCTTGAGGTCTAAACATGGTTAGGAGGGTATACAAGGGGCTTAAGTTCTAAATATAACTTCTAGAGCTCAAGCACCATGGTTAGGGGAGGAAAGAATTAGTCCTTAAACGTCACTTCTTAGGCCCAATCATCATGAACAACACTTGGAAACCACAACACAAGCCCTCTTTAGGGGGTATTTGACATTATAGTTGGATATGGATGCCATTAGGAGGTTTTGTGCACTGATGATGGGTTGTGGGCCTTGACTATATTCAAGAAAGTAAAATAAACACCTTAGGATATTATTGAATCTTCTGAGGCTCAAGAGCCTTGAACAAGTCTTCGAACCAACACATGAGACCTTTGTAGGGGTTGTTTGCAAGGCTCTAAGAGGTATATGGGTGGCATGAGTGGGTTTTGTGTATTGGAAATGGGTCTTGATGCCTAAAGATGGTCAAGGGGGGGAATAAGGACCTTAAGCTTTAATTGAACCTTCTTAAGATTGAGCAACATGAACAAAACCAAGACACAGTGATACAAGCCCTCTCTAGGGCGTGATTGGCCTATGTGTTGGATATGGATGTCATTAAGATTTTTTATGCACCATGAATGGTCTCAAGGCCTTGACCATAGTCGTGGTGGGGAAACAAAAACCTCACACCCTTGACCATGGTTGGGGGAGGGAAACAACAACCTCGGGCCCTAAACATAGCTTCTGAGGATTAAATTCTATGAACACATCCTCAGACCATCACACGAGAACATGGATGGGTTGTTGGGCCTTAACCATCATCAAGTAATAAAAACAAGTGACTTAGGATCTTATTTGATCTTCTTAAGCTCAAGAGCCTTAAACAAGTTCTTGTATCAACACACAAGAACTTTGTAAGGGGTCTTTGGTCTTTTGATGGGATACAAGCATCATGAGTATGTTTTGTGCACTAAAAATGGGTGTCAAAGCATAAACAAAGTTGGGGGAGGAGGTATATGCTTAAAACCCAATTGAACCCTCTCGAGATCAAACATCATGAACAACACCTAAAAACCATAACACCACAACAATGTTACCAGTTAGTGATTCATCTATAATGTTATATAGGCCACAACAATGTTGCCACTATGCTGGAGTCACAGAACATGTACCAATTACCATGTGCATCTTGAGTTGCCATTCTATACACTTTAAGAATAATTCAATGGGGGACGTCATGGGTTGAAAATTCATATATGAAGAGGAGGTGACTCTTATCAGGTTGAATCAAAGTTAGTTCATACTACTATTCATTAGCAATATGTTCGTGAGTCTCACGTACGCTTTAACTACCATCTTGGTATAGTTGCTTGACATCTGCTTATCAATCTAGCCACTGTTGGAAACAAAATCAAATATATCCACCATGTCATAGTTGTCGTCATAGGGAGGACAAACCAACATGAACAATTTCACAAATTTGATTGGGCACTAATAACCATGAACATTGTCTCCATTGTCTCGTGTTGAAGCTTCGGGTGCATCCGCAGAAGAGTTACAAGTGTTTTACATAGGTGAAGGGTGGCGACTTTAATATTAGTTTTCCCAAATAAACAAAGGAGAAAAAATCATTTCCCAACACACTAATTAAACAAGTATTAAGTCACACTCATCATAAGAATCAGGAAAATAGATTGTTTCATAGTATTTGTGGAAGGTTATAGAAGTGAGAATGTAAATCTTGTAAGATTTTTAAATAGTACAAGATAATAAAAGTTTAATATAAAATCAAGGTGTTATTTAATTCCCAATTAAAAAAAAGGATTAGTTAATAAAGTCTCGATACAAGGTATAAGCTATTAAAAGTTTGACCATATATAAAGTGCTATTAAAGAGATATTCTTGAGAGCTTCAATACTATGCACCATGGAATCTTTATGATGTGAGATAGGAGAGAAACACAATTCTTATCCACAAAATCATAATTAGGAGTTGTTTATACAAATCATGAAATTTCAAAGGTGTAATAGTTAATTAACCATGGAATCTTTATGATGAGAGATAGGAGAGACACAATTCTTATCCACAAAATCATAATTTGGAGTTGTTTATACAAATCATGAAATTAAAGAAGAGACATAGTTCAATCATAATAAATTACAATAAGAAGATTTTAAGAAATTACAATATTACAATAAATTACAATAAAAATATTTTAAGAAGAAATTTGAAAAGAGCTTACTAGAAAGAGATGAAGAGAAGTCACAGGATATAAAGAAGTGCAATCATAAATTAGAATAGAAGAATCAAGATTTCAAGATGAAATTATTAGAAAAAGAAGAAGAAAGTTATTGCCTAAGGAACCTTAATAAGAAGTTTTTTGAACAAATCAAAAGGTTAAATGATGAGAAGCTAGAGAATCAAAGTCCTGAAAATAAATTCAACAAATTAGGAAATGTGTACGAACTTTCTTCCCTAAGGAATCGTAATCAAAGTTTGCTTGTGCAAATCAAGAAATTGAAGGATGAAAAGAAAATACAACAAAAGTTAGAACAACTTGCTAACAAAGAGTCACTAGTCGACAAAGAAACACTGATTGATCCAATTAAATTGGGAAAATATTAGACATAACAATCCAAACCTTAAAAAAAGAAACCAATACAGATCTAATTGACATAAGAAATAATAAAGATGTTTATAATGAAATCTTATCAACCAATAAATCACTAGTAGTATAAAAGGGTGAAGGTTCCAAAACCAAGAAACTATATACAATGATACCTTATCATCATCCTAATTAATAATAAAGGTCATCTACAAACTAACTAAAGAAAAAATCAGTATGAGAAACTAAGTGAAGATCCTATTGTACTGAAGATAAGATCTAGTGTGGAATCTTATCATTTCCCAAATCACATAAGTAGTTGCTGTACAATTTTATAGAAAATTGAATTAGGGTCAATTGCCTCTTTCACAAATTGACAATTCTATCCAACACTTCATAACTCATATCGTCTCGTATTATCAACCATCCAACTTCAAGAACAAAGAATCACGAGAATACATTAAAAGAGAGAACAAAGACATACATATTTTTCATAAAATTCTTTGAGGAAAACACATCTTGAAGGGATAGGCAACGTAATGAAAACACACACACACACACACACACATACATCAAGTAACTAATAATAATAATAATAATAAATATTCAATGCAATGACACATCCTAACTAAGGGACATGACCTATCAACCATCATGACTAGTCAACACATATAAGTATATCATCACATGACATTGTATCATATCATTCGTTCATATCTTATTTAGTTATTTATATATTAATTGTCCTTTGAGTATTTTGACTTATTGTCCTTCTTACATTGGATATTCCTCAGTAAATGAACCTTGTATGTTTTAGATATGTGTCCCATAACACATTCCCTAAATAAGAATGTGTCTTAGGCCCATACCAAGAATTTTTCTTAAGGTCACGATAGAGGTTCTTGACCATATGAGTGGGATACAGGTGGCATGAGTAGGTTTTGTGCACTGGAAATGAGTCTTGAGGTATAAACATGGTCAGGGGGGGAATAAGGGGCTTAATCCCTAAACAAACCTTCTAGAATCCAAGCATAATGGTCAGGGGAGGAAAATACTTGGGCCTTAGGCCCTAAATGTCACTTCTCGGGCTCAATCGCCATCAACAACACCTGCAAACCACAACATAATACCTCTCTAGGGGGGTTTTTGGAATTATCATTGGATATGGATTCGATTAGGGGGTTTTGTACATAGAGGATTGGTTGTGGGGATTTAAACATGGTTGAGGAAGGATATCAAGTGCCTTGAGATATTGTTGCATCTTATTGGTCTCAAGAGCCTTGAATGAGTCCTTAAACCAAGACAATAGTCCTTTGTAGGGGTTATTTGCATACCTCTACGTGGGATACAGGTGCTAAGAGTAGGTTTTATGCATTGAAGATGGGTCTTGACTCCTAAACGTGGTCAAGAGGGGAAACAAGGACCATAATACCTAATTAAGACTTCTTGAGATTAAGCGCCATGAACATAACCTAGACACAGTGACATGGGCCCTCAGAAGGGGGTCTTTGGCATAAGAGTTGGATATGGGTTCCATTAAGATGTTCTACGCATCAAAAATGGGTCTCGAAACCTTGACCATAGTCATGGTAGGAAAACAATAAGATCAATCCATAAAAAATGATTGGGGGAGGGAAACAACAACCTTAGGCCCTAAAAATAGCTTCTCATACTTAAGCGACATGAACATGTCCTTATACCACCACACAAGACCATACATGAGTTGTGGGGTCTTTACCATAATCAAAGAATGAAAACAAATACCTTAGGATATTATTGAATCTTTTTTTGTTCAAGAGCCTTGAACAAGTCCTTGAACCAACACATGAGAACTTTGTAGGAGGTATTTTGTCTCTAAGTGAGATATAGGCACTGTGACTAGGTTTTGTGGACTTGAAATGTGTGATGAGGTATAAACATGCTAAGGGAATAAATAACAACCTTAATCCCTAATTAAACCTTCTCAATCTCAAGCACCATGAAAAACAAATAGAAACCATAATATGAGCCCTCTCAAGGGATTCTTTGACTTCCAAGTTGAATATGGGTGTCACTATGAGGGGCATCATGAATGGGTCTCGGGACCATGACCATATTTGAGGGAGGGGAACAAGATCCTTTGGCCCTAAATATTTCTTCTAAGGCCCAAGTGCCATGGACGGGTCCCTAAACCAACACATTTAATCTATGTCGATTATCAATTACCTCCAAGGGTGCTATGGACACAAAGACTAGCTTATTTGTGCACCAAGAATGGGTCTAGAGGTCCAACCAAGGTCACAGGAGGAAAAGGGCCTTGTTCTTTAAATGACACTTCTCAATCTCAATCACCATGAAAAATACCTATAATCCACAAAACATTCCTATATTTTAGGCATCTTTCGATTATGAGTGGTTAAGTAGGGTACATTATAATGTATTTAGTAACACTGAAGGTTCTTTACATCTTGACAATGGTTAGAAAAGTATAACAAGGGTCTTGGGAATTTAACAAAGCTTCTTAGGCTCAAGTCTGGTGAAATATGAATTGAAACACAACATAGGACCTTGCTATGGGATCTTTGGCCTTTAAGTGGGATATGGATGCCATTAATTGGTTATGTGTAGTAGTGATGGGTCTAGGGGTCTAGACCATGGTCGAAAAGGAAAACAAGGTCCTTAGGTAGGAAAATGAACCTTCTATGCCTCAGGCATTGTGAATAAGGCCTCTAACCATGACCCATCCCCTCCCTATGGGGTCTTTGACCCTTGAGTGGTATTCCCGGGTGCCATTAATTAGTTTTGCATAGAGGGGATGGGTCTAGGGGTTATTTGGATACTAAATAATATCTTAATGAAAACATATGCATTATATTTTAGAGGAAACGTAACATACCATTATTACAAGAACATGGAATTTTGTAATTTATATAAATTTTCCATAAAAAAAAGTTACATATTCGAAAGATAATTCAATTTCCTACATTTCATATTTTTACACCATATTCTAATAAGTTGTGCACGCATCTCAAATAATTCCTACTAGTCAATAGATTGTTGTTTTTCTAGATTTGTATTACAACTAACATGTCATGAGAGGGAAGCATTAGCTTGCACCATCCCATTCACTAAGATGCATATTGTTAACTGAAATAAAATATTATTGACTAAGTTGACTAATATTGACTAACAATTATTAGGTTGACTAATGCTTACTAAGATGCTTAATGTTGAACACTGTTAAATTATGTCAACTAACGATGACAAATGAGTAATGTCACTATAATGTTGGCTAAGTTGATTAAGTTAACTAAGGTTGACTAAGTTGACTTAGTCATGCTCACTAAGTTTTTTAAGGTTAACTAATCTTAACTAAATTGACCAGTGTTTTCTACATTAATTAATGTTGACTAATATTAAATTATGGTGACTAGAATGTTGCTTGATGTTGACTAATATTGACCAATGTTAAGTGATGTTGATCATTTTTCCTTAAGTTGACTAATGTTGAGTGATCTTAATTATTTTTCCCTAAGCTGACTATGTTGACTAAGTTGAATATTGTTGGCTCATTGACCAATATTGATTAAATTGACTTGTGTTAAACAATGTTAATTAACTTGACTCATGTTGACCATATTACTTTATGTTAATTAGGATTTCATTGCATTTGCATGATTGATATTTAGAATAAAAGTGTGTTATGTGGCATTGCAACATTTCATAAAGATAAAATAGAGTTAGCTCTCATTACTGTGTTCAATAAGGAATAAGAAGTGTTATCTCCGATTGCGATGTTCAATAGGAAATAAAAGAGGGTTCTGTCACATTTTGGCATTTCATTAGGAATAAAAAAGCCTTATGTCCCATTGAGACATTCAATAAAGGAGAAAAATATAATTTAGAATTTAAGATTATGTGTGTCCAATATTGACTAAGAAGATCCATATTAACTTTGGATCTATCATGTGCTGAGAGGGATCAAATTCCTTGAGGTTCAAACCATTCCTCGAGTTTTTTCAATCTAAAAAAAAATCACCATGAGAGACTTGATAGATCCAGAGTCAAGATGGATCTACGCTATACATACATACATAAATACATACATACATACATACATACATATATGCCACATGTAAACTCCATGTTGATCAAGGGAAGAATTACACATCGCCCTCATACTAAGCAACACACCATTGAAATGTTTTAACCATAATATTTGTTTTACTTTCAATTGTTTTATACACACACACAAAGTTGATATTGATTTTTTTATTATGAACATATTTTTAAATGCCACATTTCAAGTCCATGTTAAGCACTAAAGGAATTACAGTTCTCCCTCATATTGAGATGTAGAAAGAACCTATGTGTTGAATATTTTTTTTCTTTTACTTTCAATTACTTATTTTTCTGAAGAAAATATTCCTTGTATTTGATATTTCAGTAGAAAATAAAAAAAAACACATAATCTATCCTTTAGACTTAGTTCATATTCCCTTACACTAACCTAGACATGTACATTTCATCTTCCAAAGAGATCCATACAAGATTCATACATATCCATACAAAATCAATCTAAACAAAAACTAACATAACCATAATTGTCTTTAACCTCCAAGAAAACATAAGTCTATATCTACCCCAAGACCTATCAACCAAACATCAAAACCGAGACAACTGAGTAGTTCTTAGTAGGGCATTGTTCTTATCTTCATGTCCCACAAGGATTCCTTCTTGTAGAGTAATGGCTTATTTTGAAAACATATCTTCTTTTTTATTAAACTCCCTGTAGATATGGACAAATGAGACCTCCTTGAACATAGATTTTTTCTCTAAGCATAGTGCCATTATTAGCTCCGAGACCAGATTTGTAAGATGAAATTTTCCATTAGCCCAATCTATCAACAACTTCAAATCTCCAAGAACCTATAGACACCTAATATTTTTTTCAAGTGCCACTTTCATCAACATCTAGAGGGAATAGAATTCAACCCTATTATTTGTTCCTAGTATCACCCCATATTTTAAGGAGAAGAAATCAAAATGATTTAAGAAAAGTATGACTCCAACCCCACACATTCCCAGAGAGCCTTGATAGGCTCCATCAAATAATCCCTAAGGCTTTGTGAAATCATTACTGGTGTCATGCAGTACCCATTAGGACTTTTTATTTGATGTCTTATGGCCTTCCCCAAAGTAGAGTCTAATTAAGAGAATTAGTCATTCTAATTGAACCTCCAATCCATGAAAAACATCTTATTTCTCGATAACCAAATTCCCCATAAAACATAACAGGGTAGAGCTTTGAAGGATAATGTAGACCTATTTAGAAACTAATATTCCATACATTCCATTAAGGTCTCTTTATCCCATTTGATTTATTGATTATAACTATGGATAATCTCCTTCCAAACGGTCTTTGTAAAATAACAACTTACAAAAATATGATCAACAGACTCACTTTCATTTTTACACATAATGCACTAGCCATGACCTATCCAATTCCTCTTTTGTCCATTATCCCAGGTTAGTATTCTATTTGTGAAGGAAATCAAAAGGAAAATTCTAGTCTTTAAAGGAATTTCAAGCTTCCACCACAACTGACATTATTCACTCAAGCCCTCCCCAATTTTAGCTTCATATCCAATCTTTGTTGTCAACACCCTTGTGGCTTTGTTTTGAGACAATATTAACTCATCATCTTGATCATTAATGCATATACCACTATGTTTTAAAATATTTGTGTACTCTTTCCATTATGCTGCCAGGTCTTCTTGCAGATCTAATTCCTTTGTTGTTTTCCAGTTTTGGATCCCAACTTCTTATACCATGAAACCTGATGCATCCTTCAAATTCTGAATTTCTTTATCATGAAGTGTTTTCATAATGGGTTCTGACAACTTATGGTTCCCACTACATCCGATCCAATGATCCATTCATATCTTCATTATGTTGCCTCACCTGATATTCCATGCTACCCAGTTACCCAAGATACCGAAATATTTCACCAAACCTTTCCATTTGTTTGAGGTTCATTTCAAAGAATTTCTTTCCTATCAATTCCAATGCTCTAGATCTCTATTGTCAAGATACTTTTCCTTCATAACTTTTCCCCATAGCACATTATTGAATATAAGCCTCCATGGACTCTTAGCAACTAGAGCTTGGCTGAAGATGAAGACATTCTTCAATCCCCATCCTCCATACTCCTTTGGCTTAGCTATCTTAGCCCATTTTACGAGTGGAATTCCTTCTACTTCTCTTTTTCATATCCAAGTAAAACTATAAAAAAAATTCTCGATCCTATCCAAAATCCGTTCTGGGACATAAGCTATTGATAAATGGTAGAATGATATGTTTTCTAATACTTCCTTCACTAGGAATATCCTTCCCCCATGGGATAACCATGGTCCATCTGTAGCACAAACAAGATATTTTGTCTTAATTTTTTTTAAGTAACCAAAGCTAATTTTCTGATTTGTATCCATTAGGATTTAGATAAAATCCTAAGTATTTCACCCATGTGTCGAAAGGAACCAATTTTACAGGGAATACTTGTACTAAATTCCTTTTCAACCTTTCACTCAATACATTGGCCATAATGAATGATTTTTTCATGTTACTCTCCATCCTTTCTGCTTTGTAGAAATGGTTGAGAATGGTTTTGATGCATTGAACCTCCCTTAGATTACCTCTCCCAAATATCAAAATATCATCCACAAACAATAGATGAGTTACATAGATAGTCCCTGCAATAGAAATGCCTCTTATAGACCCATCTCTTTTAGATTCAACCAACATTCTATTGAGACCTTCAACTATAATTATGAATAGGAAAAGGGACAAAGGGCATCCCTACCTAAGCCCCTTGAATCCATAAAAAAAACTAATGGCGACCCATTAATGAGAACTGCAAAATTTGACAATTCTAAACAACCCATGATTCAGTTAAGTGTCTGGAGGTTCAAACCTTTTTGGAGAAGGACCAATCGAAGAAAATTTCCCTATTAAATAAAAAACCAAATTGTTCCTCTGAGATAACCTGAGATAGAGATGACTTCAAACTATTAGAAATTATCTTTGAAAAAATATTATATGCCAATTTGCAAAGAGATATTGGGTGAAAATATTCAAAAGAGGCTAGATCATTTTTTTTGGAATAAGAGCGATGAAGGTAGAATTCAGAGCCACAAGTATTTTTCCTGATCTTCTTGATTCCTCGATCACCTGGATGAGATCCTCCTCCACAAGTTCATAAAAACTCAAATGGAATTCTATAGTCAAACTATCAAGACCTAAGATTTTTGGTTTATTAAAAGAAGATAAAACATATTTTTGTTCGACTTTGGTGACTTCTCCTTCCATATATGTGTTCATGTCCTCATCAAATAACCTTGGGAAAATCCTAATTACTTCTAATATTTCTACAAAATTTGTAGATTCAGGTTCTTTAAATAGAGCTTGGAAGTGATGCTTGCCTGCAACTTCTAGATTGTTGAAAGATGAAACCTTCAAACCATCAATTCTATCCAATTCCCAAATCATATTAAAGTTTTTTTTGAATGTAGCATATTTAAGAAAAAATATGTATTTCCATCTCCCTTTGCCAGCCATATAACTTTTCTTTTGAGCCTCCATTTAGCCTCCTCCCGGGCTAAAATTTCCTCCTTTTTCCCTTCAAGTTATTTTAATTTTAGTAGTTCTTCATCAGTAAAACAAACCCGTCATTATGATCAAATAGCACCAATAAAGATTCTTCCACTCCTTTTAATACTTTTTGTGATTTTTTTCCTTTTCTCTAACCTAGGCAACTACCAATTTCTTTATTTGGATCAAGTTATTTGATAGCTGATACATTTCCAAAGATCATTATTGGGCGTCATATTTTTTCCAATTTTCCTTGACGAGGTCTCTGAACCTGTCATTGTATAACTAGGAATGGTTAAATTTAAAAGGATCCCGTGGTTTTTAATCCATATTCTCTATCTGAAATAGAATTAGCTAATGATCTAATAGAAACCAAACCCAAACCCATAAATTGTACCTATTGGATTCATCCAAGATCCTTTCTACTACCAGAAACTAATCCAACCTCCTCGAAATCCCAACACTGAATCTTCCACTATTTCTCTAGGTTGGGACGACCTTGGATAGTTCAACATGCACCAAATTTAAATCTTCAAAAAGGAGAACAAAGAAATCGACCAGGGGATCAGGCCTAGCCAAATTTCCCCAGCATGCCTTGAGTTCATGGTCAGATTAATATCTCCACCTACTATCACATTGTCCCCTACCAACACCTATTGATCCTTTAGCAAATCCCAGAATAACTTTTTTCTATTGTAAAGTGCACATAGTTTTACCACTTTGAACTCTTTCCCTGAACCTTTTTCCTTTCCATCTAAGACTATACCTATAAGCAGACACAAAGTATTAGAGGCTTCAAAACTATTGATCCAACTAGTCACAAGTTCACGATACATTCCTTGCACATCAACAAAGCAGAATTTCCAATCCTTCAAGAAAGGAGATATAATTCAACATCCAGATACCCTAGACACATTGTCTCTTGTATACGAATAACATCAAGCTTGTAAAACATCAACAACCATTTAAGGGATCATCTTTTCAGGGCACCCCCTAATCCTCTGATTTTAAAAGAGAGCACAATCATGGCATAACCAATCTCTATGGTTTTTCATCTCTAAGGACCCTTTTATAGTATTTTTATTTCCTTAATTTACCTCTTTTGAAGCTTGAAAATTTTCTTTTGACATATAAGACCTACGACCAACTGTACCGGGCTTAGAAGGGAATAATTCTAAACCACCCTTAACCTCCCCCCCCTCCCACTTTAGCAAAAAGTAAATTTATAAGACATAGTTTGTAAGTTGGAGATATTGGAGATTGCTCGATTGGGCTCAGGCCAGAGCCTTCAATTCTACCTATAGTAAGTGAACCCTCCCTTGACTTCTTGGAAATACCTTGACCTTCTGAGTGATCAAAATTATTTCCAACAAGCATTAAAATAGGTTGAACAGAGACATGTAGAATCCAATGTCTTTCCTAATCACTAACCTACTGACAGAGAGGCCTCCTCATTGACATTAGGAATAACATTCGAGATAGAATTATTATCAGTCATACCTTTTTCCATTGTTGCCTAGATGATTATCTGGAGAGAGGACCTTCTTCGACTCCATGTGAGGACTTGTAATCCCATGACACTAACAATCTAGGGCATTTGTATCAACTTCAAAATTCGTATTTTCAACTCTAACAACTTCTTTCTTAGTAGATAAAGGATGGGATAGGTTATCATCTTCCTTCTTCTTGACCCATGCCTTTCACTAGAAATTCCAATTGTGCCTTTGAACTGAACAATTCCTCCAAAGGTAGTCAACCTCATGACACTTTGAGCATCAAAACATGACCTTCCAATTATCCAACCTCTAAACCAAGACCAAATCCCCTATGATGATTTCAATTTCATCTGGTATAACCTCCTTGATGTCCACTTCAACAAGAAACCTAGACATTTTTTTTTTTCTGTCAAGCCCCAAAAATTGTCCTCTAAAGCATTAAATCTACCCACCTAACTTCCAACAGAAGCTAGGATCTTCTCACACCAGTATTCCAATGGACCTGGCATTAATACCCAAAGATGTTGCAATTTCATCGACTCTCATTGTGGATCAAATCTCATCTTCCATCGGATTACGAACAAACCAAAAGACCCCCAGAGCTAGTCTTGTTTGAGGATAAGAACTAGATATTCCACATTTCTAAACTCAAAATAGATCCAACCTCTCACACGAAGGTTACAATGAGGAAGATAACCCAGAGCTTGTTGTCATCCCACAAATATTCCCTCTCCTTTATCCTGCTTACCAACAAATATTCCAACCAAAGACAACTTACATAAATTTTCCACCTTGTCCATTGCTACATCCAATCCCAACACCATATTGACTCTTTCTTTCCTAGGTCTTATGCATTTTTTTGAATGCATGGATCTTGCCAACCCTTGTTCCTCCTTTGGATATGAATAATTAGCAACAATAAGAACTGCTTTCTTTACGTGAGGAATGGACCTAATACTATTGAGACTCTAAGATTCTCAAAAGCATATAGATTTAGATGGAGATGAGTCACTCCGATCACAAATGTGAAAAATTGGAGGTGCTTCAGGATTTGGGATAGTACCTAAGCTCGAGGAGCAAGCCAACCTAGAGGAGGGATTTCTATATAGCATAACATATTCGTTATTATCTCGTGACTCTGAATAGATCTAGGCTTCCTTAATGGCACAAGGTGTCTTCCATATCTACACCATCTCATCCCACATTCAAAATATCTCCGACGAAGAGGAGACATCATCATCATAATCTACCAAATCTAGCACAAGGTCCATCCCTGATATAATAAAGAAAAGACAGATACCCTACAATAAACTTGATCCAGAAAATAAAGCATCCCAGTTATTGAAATCACCACATCCTTCCATTAAACCCTAGAGGCTCTAGATTAGTTTCTCTTCTCACAGCTACGTTTTCACCCTCATAAGCAAAGCTTAGAAGTGATGACAACTTGAGTTTTTATCAATACCCTAATCCTAGTTTTAGATGTTTTAGGGTTTGTACGACCACTCTCCCAACCATCTATGGGTTGGGATTATTGTTGATGCACAATGTTTTAGGTGCACTGGACCATTTCTCCAGAGTGCATCTATCTTGTTTGCTGCTTGAAACGATCAACTTCTTGAAGGGAAATGACTACCTGAAGAATCATTGTAGGGCCATGAAAAATCCATTTCTCGGCATGACTATTATCATCCTCATTTTCAATTACTTTATATATATATGTATATATGTACATACATATATATAAAGTTGATATACAATTATTTTACTTAAGATAGACATCCAAATATTTTATTTATGGACGACATTGAAATACTTTTTTTGTTATTAATATTTTTTTAAATGTTACATGTCAACTCCATGTTGAGAACAAAAGAATTACACATCTCTTTTATATTGGGCTGTAGAAAGTGCCTCTCGACACAATGCTAATTTCGACTTCATTTATAGAATCTCTTAGGAAAATATATTCATCAACATTTCAGTCCAAACTGGTGTGGTGCATCCTTAAGGAGAAATATTTATATTTATGTTGACTAACATTCGCTAATGTTTCCTAAGTTGAATAAGATTGAATAATGGCAACCAATGTTGATTAAATCGATTCGTATTGACAAAATAATGTATGGAGATTCCAACATGTCTATACAAGATGGTTGTTTAAAATAGATCTTTGACATTTAGCATTTATTACACGCGGAAAATGAAATTCAATTTGTTTTATCTTGGGAGAGGTTGTTGTTGAAATCTTTGCGTGATTAAGTTTGAGATTACCAAAAGCAACTAAGAATAAGATTTCCAGTTGCAACTACCCCACTTCCTTGATGTTGAGCTTCTACTGTAATCAAGACTCTATAGACTTCCTTCCTATGACGTTGTAGATAACACAAACTCCTCCTTGATTTGTCCTACATGTCCATCTCCTAATTCACTTAAGTGTTCCTCTTCACCCATTTTAGGGGTATTCTAGTATTAATTTAATAATACAATAGTTTAACGATGGCTAAGTTTCCTAGGATCTATTCAACATCCATTCGAAGTTCCATTGTAGCTAAACATATATTTTTCCATTACTTTGCATTCCAAAAAAGTAGGTACTAAACTACTTTTTTTTTGTAAGTGAGTGTAAGAAGTTGTATTACTGCAAAAAGATTATGATACAAAAAAAGGGGGGCCTCCTGGTCTGCCTAGTAGGAAACTAGACCAGGGGTTCTCGAGTTTCACTTAGTGATATATACGAGGGGTGGGACTGGTCTGCCACCAAGGGAAACCAGGCCAGTCCCACCATATTCAGTTTGAAAAGGAAAAGAAACATAAACATAAAAAAATAGACACAGAGACTACGCACTAGGCCTAGGAGACTAGTTTCCGAACTAACCATTCAACTAACCATTCACTCGTCCAAGACAATGATGTGTTTCTTCCCGTCATTTGCTTGGTTCTTGTTATCCTCCTTCTGGGAGATTGTGCGAGTCTTACTGATGTGGGTTGGCGCTCCGTGTCCATCGGCTAATGTGATTTCCATGTGATGGACATAGAGCAGATAGAGGTGAAATTAAGAAACTAACTACTCCATATTGGATTTTTGATCCTTCTCGACCTCAACGAACAGTTTGGTAATAGTTTCCAGGATACTGAGGTGACTCAGGATTTCTTCTAGCATTTTCTTGTGATTCGTGTTATCCTTCCGTCTGGCTTCTTCCATTTCCGAACTCACTTTGCCGATCATTATCTCAGTTAGCCACACTATCTCCACTGTTTTATGGTAGAGGGTTTCCCTGGGCTGCATGGCCCTCGAATCAGTTACCCAATCCACTTCCCGTGCCAGTGCATCCCAAGCTTTGCCTTTGCATTTTTCTTTGATTTCCTTTTCCCAGCGGGTGATGGCCAATTTTCCTTTCGACGCCACTAGAGTTTGGAAGGTGCCCTCCACATATTTTTCTGCTTGCTCCATTCTTGACACCCGTTGTGGACTATTCAGAACATCCTTTCCAAGGGGATTCCTCTTCCTATGTGTGTGCTTCATTATCACCATCCCATTTGGTCTGTCACAACTCCTTTGCTGGTTACTCAGCCTATACCTCACTTCATAGGGATTCTTCCTTTCACTGCCCTTGTATCTGTGGTAGCCCCTGCAATTGTGCTCCTTCTCATTGTGGCTATTCTTTTTGTATTTCCTCTTATTGATCTTCTCCTATTGCGATCTTGTCCTTCCAATCATGGATTGTCCGTAGTGGTGATCCCTCCCGTCCTTTTTCTCAGTGGTGGCTCGTATGATCATGATGAATAGTCCTTTATCCCTATGCAGATACTTTCCCCTGCTCACTTGAGATCCTACTGTGTTGTTCTTCGTACCTGTACATTGTCCTGGAGGATCGATTCTGAACCATGTCACTCCCTCATGCCTTACATAACTTATTTCATGCTGTTTATGGTATGTACTTTCCCACGTGCTTTCCCTGCAATTCTTTCTGTCGCAAGGGTCTTGTTGCCGTACCCCCGACGACTGTTTATGCTGATCCTGCATGGTCATTGGTGATCAAGTGTTCGACAATCATATCCTCTCTGGGTCCTACTTGCCTGCCATTGGGCCTTGCATTGCCCTTCTTGATGTGAACTTCCTTGCTTAACCTGCCTTCATTGTCTTTTGTTACTTGGTGGATGCAGTCTATTCTGAGTTGGTCATTCAGGAGGCTGATCCAGGTTATGTCTAGTTCCACACCTTCCTTTCCAAACCCCTCATTGGCTAGTCTGTTCGCCAGGCCATTCGCTGACCTATAGACCCAACACAACTCCACTGCGTTCAGAGTTTTTATATGGTCCTGGATTTTCTGTAGGGAGAGAGCTAGGTGCCAATGTCTTTGAACCTTGCCCACTCTAGCACTATTTTGGAGTCTCTTCATCGTATTGATGACCAAGGTGGAGTCGCCTTCCACTATAGTGTTTGCCATCCTTTCGTGCCTTAGGATTTCAAGGCCAAGCTCCAGGGCTCCAAATTCCACTGCGTTGTTGGTTGAGTTTCCCATACTCCCAACATACAGTCAGATGATGTTACCACCATTGTCTCTTATCACCCCTCCCATCCCTGCCACTCCTGGGTTTTCTTTTTCCGCCCCATAAAAATTTAATTTGAGGAACCCTAATGGAGGGGGGGGTCCAATTGCGGTCTCCTTGTTGGAGTTGCAGAGCCCGCCCTACCGTTGTGCTATTGCGCCCATATTTTAGGTGAAAAAACTCTAGAATGCGGGAGTCCTGATCTGTGAGTTGCGTTGTTTCCTTCTTATAGTTGCAGCTCTGCATTGTTTCTCGTATTTGTGAGATAATTGCATCCTTGAGTTTTCCTTCTGATAGGATTTCATTTCTGAAGATGCATCGATTCCTCTCTTTCCATATTTCCCAAATGATATTCCCCGACGTTAGGTTCCAGTAGAGGTTCACCTTTTCATTTTCGTTGTAGCTCTGATTCCAATTGTTGATGGTTTCGTTGATGTTTCCCCAGATTGTATTGGAATGGCGGTAGATGCCTGACGCCCAATCCAATAGCTATGTTGTGTAACTGCACTCATCGAGAAGGTGATTGGTTGTTTCCTCCTTAGCTTGACATAGGTGGTAACGAGAAGGGCCTATATAACCCCTTTTCCTGAGGTTTTCCCAGGTTAGAATTCAATTGTGGAGGACTAACCATTTGAACAATTTTATTTTTGGCCATTGGGGGCTGCTCCAGATCTTTCCCCACTGTTGTGCTGGATCCTCTTGATCCTGGTCCATAATGTAAAACCATGCTTCTTTTAAGTTGAATTCCCCACCATTTTCCTCGCCCCACCTTAATTGGTCCTCGTCCTCTGAGATTGCAATTTTCCTTTTCCCCAATTCCTCTTTCACCTCTTTCGCTAGAGTTGCGATATAGTCTCTATTTTGTGGATTGAGTTTGTCCCAGGTCCTCCATATGTCACTATCATTTATTGGCTTCTAGTAGTGATGGATTGTTGTTTTTCCTTGCACATTCATTTCCTGTTGGAGCTCCTCCTTGTCCAGATTTTCTATTCTGGGTTCCTGTTGCCACGCGTCCTCCCAAAATCTGACAGTTTGACCATTTCTGACTTCCCAGAAGCTGTATTTTTGAATCCAGTTCTTGGTGCACCAGGTGAGATTCCAGATGGCTGATCCCTCCCTTTTTCCCATGAGTCGAATTCGGTCTTGATCATTCATGTTTGGGGCATACTTGGCCTTCCAGAGGTTTTCCCATGGTACCGATTTGTCCTTGACCCATCTCCACTAGAGTTTTCCTCCGTAGGATTCGTTGGTTACCTGTGGGTCTTGTAGCCCCAGGCCGCCTTTGCCTTTTGGTTGACAAACCTTCTCCCAAGATACAAGGCCCATTTATTTTTATTTTCAGCACCTCGCCATAGGAAATCTCTTTGAATGGTTCTTATCTTTTGTAGTATTCCTTTGGGAAACACTGACATCATATACGCTGGAATTGCTTGTAGGACCGCTTTGGTGAGGATAAGCCTCCCTGTTATGTTGAGAGCTCTGTAAGTCCAATTTTTTTCCCTCTCCCGTAGTTTGTTGATCACTTCTTCCCACGTTTCCATTTTGAAAGATTTGTCCATCAGGGGAATTCCCAAGTATTTCGTTGGGAGCGTTTTGCGTTCAAACCCCATAATGTTGGCTAGGTTTCTTTGGATTGCAGGATTAGTGTTGAAGAAAAAGATCATGTATTTGGAGTGGTTGATCTCTGCCCCTGAGGATTCCCTAAAGTCTTATAATATTCTTTTATAGGTTTTTGCTTCCTTGACCGTGGGTGTGCCATGGAGTAGGGTGTCATCAATGAACTGTTGGTGTGTGGAGGTTGGATAATCTTCAAAGGGTTTAATTCCTTTTAGTTCCCTTGCTATAGTTGCACTTTTTATGCTTCTGTCGAGTCCTTCCATCATCAGAATGAACAGAAAGGGGGACAGAGGGTCTCCTTGTTTGATGCCTCTCGAAGGCTAGAAGGGTTTTATCGGGGCTCCATTAATTAGGAGCGAGTAGCTTGTCGTTGAGACTAGATTGACGATCCAGCTGATCCAGTGTTGTTCAAACCCAAAGGCTTCTAGTGTTTTGACCATATAGTGCCAACTAATCTTGTTGTAACGCTTTGCCAGGTCAAGTTGGATTATCATCCCCCCTCTCCTTTGGCTTTTTAACGTGTGTATAAGTTCATGGGCATGGATGATGTTATACAATATTTTTCTTCCTTCTACAAAACCCACTTGTTCCCATGAAATCAATGTGGGCAGTAGTGGTTTCAGTCTATTGGACATAACTTTGGAGATTATCTTGTAAACAACATTTCATAAAGCTATCGGCCTGTAGTGATATGGGGTCCTTGCTTCATTTTCTTTTGGGATTAAGTGATCATTGTGGAATTTAATGCTTTTAAGACGGAGGCCAAATGTCTGGAGTCTTCCACCACCCCATATACATCATGTTTAACCACTTCCCAAAAGGATTTGAAAAATTCCACTGTGAAGTCGTCTGGGCCTGGGGCCTTTCCTGGACCACTTGGTCGATTTCCTCCTTTGTTATGGGTTTGTTTAGGTTGATATTTTGTTCCTATGTGACCAACCTGGGGATGCGATGAGTTATCCTTTGTATGGCCTCAGTTCTGTCTTAGTTGGGTTCCTGGGCTATTCCTTGGAAGTGATTGACTAGTGTATTTTCAATTTCCTTGTGGGATTCTCTTTTGATCCCATCTTGATCCCTAATCTTCAGGATTTTGTTGTGGGTTCTTCTTGCGATGGTGGTTCTATGAAAAAACTTGGTATTCCACTCCCCTTCCTTTAGCCACTTGATTCTGGATTTCTGGTGCCAGAGAGTTTCTTCCTGCTGGCATCTTGTTTCCCATTCTTGGGTCATTTGGATCTCTTCTCTTTTCCGATCCTCTGTGTAACCCTCATCTATGCAGATTTCTTGGAGTATCCTCATTCTATCCTTGATATATATTTTTTCTTGGTTTATGGTCCCAAAGATTTCCTTGTTCCACTCTTCTAGTTTATGTTTGATGTACTTGAGTCTCTTATAAAGTTTGAACATCCTTTTCCCTTGATCTGGTAATTCCTCCCGCCACCATTGGTTGATGTGCTCCTTGATGGTGGGATGTTCGATCCAAAATTTCGCAAATCTAAAAGGTCTGTTCTTCAGAGTAGTTTGGAAGTTTGCTTCCAATTGGACTGGCCAATGGTCTCAACCCCCCCATGGCAGGATGCTGCAATCTAAGGTTAGTCTTTGCAGAATGATGGATTCCGACACCAAGAATCTATCTAGCCTTGTAGCTACTTGGTAGTGATTACTTCATTTTTTATTCTAGGTGAACTGACCATTGTTGGTTCTGATGTCTACCATCTCCATTGTATCAATGAAGGCTGATAATTCCTCTGCATCTCTATCCAGTCTCCTGGTGCCCCCTTTTTTCTTCGTAAGTGTCGTGATTATGTTGAAGTCCCCTACCAGGATCCAATGGAGGTTGCAGGATCTAACCTTTAGATTTTCTAGGTCTACGAGCATTCTCCTTTTTTCCTCCAACCTCTGGGGACCATACACATTGGTGCATAGAATCGCCTCGGTGTTACCTATAATTTGCATGTTAACAGAGAGTGTGTGTCTCGTAGCTTCAACTTCTAGTAGGTTCAGTGATTGTGGGTTCCATAGGGTGAGTATGTCGCCTGCCATCTATTGGCCTTCGACAACCAACCTCTGGTACTTGCTCCAATGTTTTTTACTGATTGTTTCCATTCTGTCTACAGTGAATTTTGTCTCTTGAATGAAACAAAGGTCAGGT
>JZKD02S1673272.1:763271-776119 GCA_000966675.3 Picea glauca
GAATGTGAGGCCCTCAAAGACAGCAGGGAAAATTATGCAGGTATTCTGGCAGCTAATTCTTGGGATAATCTATTCAACAAAGAGTTTGTTGAGAAGCCGGGAGTGATTATTGTAAAACTTCACAGGAAAAGGGCCGAATACAAAATCCAGATGGAAAAAAAATCTGTCCTATAGGCTATTTTTAGCCTCGTAGACGTTAAAAATACTTTCTTTCTTTCTTTGATATCGAATCATAAAGATTGTAACCTACGAACCAATAAATAAAAAGTTAGCATTAATTGTTTAAGAGATGGCCCATGTAGAAAGTTGTGCGTTACACCCAAAACATGATATTCAATCTAATATTAAATTTGTGTTTAAATTTTCATTAAATTCGGTTACACATCCACATACATACGAACTATATTTGTTCAAATGGCATATTTAATAGTATTAATATTATGTTGGCAGGGTTACACATCAACATACGTACGAACTATATTGGTTCAAATGGCATATTTAACAATATTAGTATTATGTTGGCATATTTAATAGTATTAGTATTATGTTAAACTAGTATACCTTGGAAGCATGGGAAAGTCAATGTCCAAGAGAATAATATAGAATATTTTTTTATATGTATATTATTTAATGAGTAGCATTGTAATGGTATATTAATCATTTTCATGTATAAAGGAGAATAGGAAAAGGAAAAGTGTTATTTTGTAAAGTATTTAGGTTAAAGTATGATTGATAGGTATTTGTTAACAAATATTTTAACCCAATTTCATTTCATGTATAGAAGTATGATTACAATATAGAAAAAGTTAGCAGGTGAAAAAATCATGTATAGAAGTATGGACCAAGTCGAACATTTTATGTATAGAAGTATGATTACAACATAGAAGAAGCTAGAAGGTAAGCGACAAAAAACATAAGCGCGCCTCTTTTTTTTTTCTTCGTAGCGTGACATGCAATATCCTTCATTTTTTCATAGCGTTCAAAGGAGAATGATGGTGCTGTTCACATTTCTTCTATAGTAGTAGTGCGTGACCGTGCCGTGAAGGTCAAGCCTTGACGTTAAGTGTTTCTTGTTGGAGCCGCCTTTCTCTAAATAGGTGAAATGTTATACTTAATCCCAAAAGATGGATTTCGGGGCTTCGTTTATTTCATGATTCTACCCACTAAAGCTGCAGTATCCCAACACGCGAAATGGAAAAAATTGTTTAGTTCTAATCACCATTACTAAATTACTAAGCGGGGGTTATCACCTTTTATTACCTCGTACTCTCACTCTCGGGAGTTACACGTTGAACATTTTTGAAACCTCCGACATGCGAAGTCGCGAAGTTGTTTTAAAGTTACCCAGGTTAATATCAAGAAAAATCACTTTAAACCTTAGTTAGTCTTTATCGTGATTTCGCGACTCGACGATTGCTTCCCCAAAAAGCAACACCTTTGTAACTCCGATCCACAAATTCGTTATATTCTTTAATTAAGCGTGGATTAATTAAAGGCTTAAGTCAAATCACAGACAATCAACTAAATCACACCATCGCGATTTTGGGTTTTAGGGTTCAAAGGCTAGGAGTGAAATCATCCGATACGACGAACGCCGAAAATGGGATTAGCGACTAAAGCATACTTAGTTAAAATAAATAAACTAGATTAATTAACGCCTTAAACAACCTTTAACACACACAATTTACGGACGAAGTTTTGAATTTTTCTGCATTTTTACAGGTCACGAATTGTCAAGCATTTATGGCATTTATTTGAATTTCAGTGAGGTGATGGATAGTAAGATCTCATTTTACTTCTAAATCTTTCTATTAAACGATTTGACCATTTCTATCAGCAAGGACTCGCACAGGATTAAATGATCAAGACAAAGGGGTTCTCTTTCATTATTTTAGTTTTCATCTCTATTGTGTGCAGAGACATTTCACCAGGATAACTTCTGTCTGTGTTTTCAATCTTTCCGACAGGGATCTAGTTGTAAGGTTATCTATCATGGCTCCATGAAAAGTGCCCAAGGTAGCTGCTCAGAGTTCAGGTCAAGGTTCAGATGTTGTTTTTGATACCTCACCCCTAAGTATCAATTCTGTCAAATAATGGACGTACATTTCCAACATTCTGCAATCCGAGTCGATAAACTGTTTGGATGATTCCAGCAGTAACGAGAAGGATGACTTGTTCACCAAATACAAAATCATCACTCAAGCAGAGATGCGCAAAATAGTGGCAAGGCCACGACTTCTTCCCTATTATGATATGATCATATGGGCGTTGGACCATGTGGACATCCTGACTAGGACGATTATCAATGAACAGAGGGTGACAATTGGAACCTTTCGACTTGAGTATTTACAAGCAATGTATAAATTGTCACCCACATCGAACCTTACTCACAATACCAAATTCCTAGAGGGATTCAAGAAAAAGGAATGCGAGCAGTATGGAAAAATTTTATCTGATTTGATCAAAGATTGGGTTTCGCACCCTGTGAAATTCAGGGCTGACACTAATGGGATTTATTCAATCTCCTCCTTAGAGCTGCAATTCAAGTATATAGCGATGATGACTTGTAGGTTGTATGGGAAGGAGGACACTACTCACTTTTTCCTCCCATGGGTACCGCTTATTCATACGGTTGCGAAGGGTTTCTCTTTCGACTGGGCCAAATTATTGTCTGATAGTCTGAACAATTGAATCACCGAGTATAGAGCGCAGAAGGAAAGTAGGAAAGCAACTTCGTTCTTTATGTCTGCTTACATCATGGATGCTATTTGCTTCATGACACCTTTCCCACTAATGAGCTGGAGTAGGGCTCCATCTAATATAAAGCCTATTCATGTCTACCACTCGAAACTTTGGGAGGATAAAGCCAAAGAATTCATCTACGAGATATTCAACTGGGTAATGGTACCAGTGCATGTCTCCATCTTCAGCCATCCGCCTCCTAGGATTTCAGATAACATAGCATCCAACCTGAGTAGCATGGAAGATTGGTATATAGAAGTGAAATTTTCATACATCAAGGTTTTTGGCACCTCTGTTCCCCCATACACCCTGACGCTATTCTTTCCAGACAAGCTAGTGTGTCACTAGATCGCTAGAGAAACTGTGCTCAAAGGGATAAGAAAAGAGCTCAAAGGAGTATCAAAAAAGGTACGACCGCCCTTTCCCATTCACATTGGTGCATATTCTTTATCAGATTTTGGCCATTCTAGAGCCGAGGCTACGGCCTTAGAGGAAATGAAATTGGTGGACATTGAGTTCAAGAAGCACGACCCTAATAAGGTTGTGAGTAATCACCTGACGAGTTGTGGCCGGAAGAAATATGAACACGAGGATTCGTCTCATGATGAAATCTTCGGGGTGTGAGGTCCTACTCTGAAGCCCTAAGTCGGATTCAAGCCCTACCGCCCAGAGATATGGCCGATTTCTTTAAATTCCAGGAGCACCGGCGGAGTTGCCTCCCCTAAGATTTATAGGGTGAGACCCCAAAGCTTCCGGTTACACAACAAATGGAAGCCAAAGGCTCAGAGGACTCGAGTCCTGACAAGGAGGAAAACCAAGAGAAAACAGGGGGAGTTGGGACCTCAGAACGAGGAACCGAAATCCCCGATCAATAGGAAGGAAACTCACGAAAGGGTACGCCGATCAAGCAGGTCCAAAGTCAAGCAGAGATACCCTCGCAAGGGGTGGGTGACTCACTATCACTCATATCAAGCAAGCCAGCCAAAGGTGCTATCCCGAAACAATCATCCAAGGAAATCGACAGTCCCATTGCTTCTATCACACCCTTACAGTTCACAAAGGGGAACCCTGATGTAGGATGGATTTTTAATGAAGAACTAACGCCCATTTCTATAGAAGAGTTACCTCCTAATGAATTTTTATTCGACAAGAAAAGGAAGGCCCTGGTGAAGCAAGAATCATATCAAAAAGTGGGCGCAGTGGCTAAAAGATTTAAAATCCCGACAGAAGGAAAGGCTATAGAAGAGGAAGAATTTGCCGACGAGATAGTAGGGACACTGGGGGCTTATGCTACAGCCAACCAGTATTCAGTTGGAACTTTGAAGGCACAGTTGAAGCGAAAGAACCTCTTGATCGGTAAGTTGGAATTTAAGGTGGCTACGATGGAAGCAAATGCCAGGGATGAGGTGACCAAAAGCCTTGAGAAAGCCAAAATAACCTATCTATAGGATATCGAGATACGCAGATCCGACCTTGAGCAGATGTGCCAGTCGGCGCAAATAAGCCAAACGCAGGTAAGCCAACAGGAGCAACAAATAATATAGTTACAGTCAAAATTGGATGTTTCCGAAAACAAGGTCTTAGAGATAAAGATATTCCAATCCCAAGCCATCGAAATCCGATAGAAGGTATTAGCAGCTCAATAGGACTTACTTGCTAAAGTGGGAACCATTCATAATCACTTTCAGACGATAGATCAAGTGCTAGAAGATATCTTTTTGAGAGAAAGAGAAGCTGGGGCGGCTCGGGTTTCTTTCCAGGAGGTCGTTATAGCCACAGTGAAAGTTGAGATGGTTAGTAGCTCCAAATTATCCATCGCAGAACAAACCAGAGGGAATATTTTACTGAAGGTGTGGGAGCATAATATATCAAAGAGTAGGGGAAGAGCTAAAGAGGTGAGGAATTATTGTGAAGAAAGATTCACCTTGATAAATAAAAGTTTGTTAGACCTTGCTAAGGAAGGCAGTGCTAGGACGCTGTGTAAAATCAATATAACTAAACACCTGATAGATATCAAGGAAAATTTGGAAAAGAAGCAAGCTGAAATATCCCAGATAAGTCAGGTTGATATGGTCCAAGTGGATAAATGGCTAGTAAAGCCAAGTTTACAATTTTGGTCTATCGTTACAGAAGACCGACAAGTGGGAAAAAGTTTTCCATAGTTGGCAAAGAATTGTTGCACCTTTGAGGCAAACAACCAAGCAGAGCCTTCCAGATTGATATCCCAGTTGATCGAAAGGTGCGTCAATTGCATTAAACAAGTGAAAGGGTAGGCTTCTTGTGTTAAATGATGACAGATGTCGCTCCGTTCTATTTCTGGATCCAGAGGAGAAAAGAATGGAAGGTGCTCTACCCTTATGAAGGAAGACAAAAGACTAGGAAATGAAACGCTTCAATTTTTCATTTGTAACTGACAAGTTTCTAGAATGATTGGAATTCGAAATGTTTAGAAGTTTGTTTAACTATACATTTTGAAAAGGGAACAAGGGATTTTTCTTTTGGGACCAAATGTAATAGATTATTTCTTGTGCCAAAAGTAATGAAGAAGCAATCCAAAGATTCCAAATTCCGTGAAGACTGATTTATGTGTTATTCTCTGTTATCTCATGTCCATTTTCATTTCTCATATATATCTTTGATGAATGCTTAGCTACAATTTAGTGCAACTTTCTACTATGGTGATCAACTGTCTAGTCTTCTAATCATTTGCAGTTTTTCCTCTGTATCGGCTATCAACAGGTACAAGACCTGTGAATTACTTAGATCTCTATATTTTATGCTTTGTCAAAGTGTTTTCTTGTCTATTTTCTTCTTCTGTCATAGGGTGAGATTATCCCTTGCTTGGAGCCTTGCATTGTCGACAACTTAATGTTTTCTTACGTTCCATACATGATTTTTTCAAAGTTAATTCAGTTATGGGAAAAGGCCTTTGGATTTTTTATACTATTAGTTCGGATCTGAGAAATATTTCTTGTGTAATCTAAAATTGAAATAGCCTTTTAAACGTCAATCCCCTTCAAATATATGATTTTCCATGACTGTATCCGTTGTAAGACAACCCAACATTGAACCTGGCCTATCAGACCAAACTAGCATCGCTTCGAATCTTTTCAATACTACACTTAAGACTGCCATCACCCGGGTAGAGCTCGAACGTTCACGGGAAGCCATTGAACGAGATATCAGCATCCAAGAACATTTGTAATATAGACGGAGACAACTCAGATATCAGCCATAGCTTCTTTCCTTGAAGTTTTTTCTTTTCCTTTTTATTACTCACTCACTTCGGGATGCCCAGACTCTATACTTTATAGCCTTAAGTACAGACTCTGGGACAACATATTTCTGGCGTCGTTGCTGGGGATGGAGAATCGTAGTCACTTTCCCCCCTGAGAGAATGACATTTCCAAGTTTCATTTTTTGATAGTGAATAAAGAGAGAACACCTTGTTAAGGCTAAACCTTCATCTTTCTCTTGGTGACTCCATGTTTAAGAAAGATGGCATCCGTTCGAAAAAACACTAGACAAAACCCAGATGCTAAACAGACCATGCCAATTTTCGACCCTACAAAAATACTAAAACCAAGGGGCATCTTCAAACAAAAAACTGTTGTTTACCAACCCAAGTCTACTCTATCCAAAGTTAAGATCCCTCTTGAACCTTAATCCTTGTGAGAAATTTCTCTCGGAAAAACTTCGAAAAATACTGTCGAAGCCGAGACCCTAAACCCTTAGTTGATCCTACCCGAGATCAAGGTCGAAACCTCTCCGACTATCTCTTACGTTAGTAGGGGTGAGACGTGTGATGTAAATATCATCCCTATTAATATCCCATCGAATCTCAATACAAACCTCTCTGCCACTCGAGGCTTTGAAGAAGATACCACACACTCGGATTCGACACCGATGGGTTCTCCCATTTACGTATCCTGCAAATCAAAGGAACCGAGTCCCCATATACCCTCTCTCCCTTTCCTAGAATTCATCTCCCCTGATAACATTTTCCTCGAATTTTTCCCCCTCCACCTTGGGGAAGCTAGAGAGTCACTATACATCTTCGCCAGCCCTCTTTATAACGCACCAATTTCCTCCCCTAGGTTATCCATGGCCGCTGCTGGAGGAGGAGCAGGAGGTCAGGGCCAATAACCACTCCCTAGGGTTTTTGCCAAGGTAGTCGCTAGGTACGCCCCCTTGCTCCTTCCAACACCCCTCCATGATTTACCATAAAACTATATGAAAAACTTGCCCAAGATCATAGGAGAAGGAGATCTAACCGCTGCTGAGCACGTCAACTTCTTCTATCAATTCGATGATATTCTAGGTCTGGAAAATGAGGACGTGTATTCCTGTTTGTTTGTCCAAACTTTCGAAGGACAGGTAAGAACTTGGTTTTGGAGCCTACCCCTAGGTTCAATATTATCCTATGATGCCTTAGAAGACCTATTTCTAAGACAATGGGGTTAAATAAAGGATCATTTATACTATTTGACCGAGTTTGGGTCTTTAAAGAAAAAGGGATCAGAAACTGTTATGGAATTTATCCATAGATTTAACAAGTTGTACAATAAGATCCCTGTTGAAGTTAAACTATCCCAACCCGCAACAAAGTAACTTTCGCAGGAGCGTTTGAACCTGATTTCGCTCTACTGTTAAGAGAAAGGAGAGGGGTCGACTTAACCCGAATGCAAGATGACACTATGGAAAGTGAGTCAAACACGATGGCTTCGAGTAAATTAAAAACGAAAATCAAAACGGGAAACAGGGAAACCAAACATTTTAGAGAACAAGCGGGTCCCTCTGGATCTGGAAGGTCTTCAGATGACAAAATGGATGACATGGCTAGGATAATAAAAGAACTATCAAACAAAATCTCAAGGATGGAGCTAGACCAATCCAAAGTTGATCAATTCGTTAAGAGAGAATTTAGGAGAAACCCCAATCCTCAGATTCAACAAAGGAAGATTAAAAATGAAGATCAAAAAATTCAAACACCTCTAAAAAATGAAAATTTTATTGGAGGAAATGATATGCAAGAGTTCGAGGATTTGGAAGAAGATGTAAACAATTTAGGCGACAACTGTATACAACCTCATTTAACGAAAGAATATTATGAGAAGTCTCTAAACACTGAACAATCATCGAGTGAAGATAATAACCTAAACAACACTGATGATCCAGATTATAAGGGAATGGCCGATGCCATAATGGTTGAGCTCCAGCATAAGTACAATCTGAGGCCTAAAAACAAACTTGTGTCGAATGCTCAACCCAAGATAATTTTGCCTAGAGGTGAAACTTACGAGATGTGCCAAAATGATAATGTAAACAGGGCAAACTCGCAGAACACCAAAATAAAAGAGACTGAGATCCAAACGAGAAGAACCAAGACAGCCAAAATGCAGACACCGGGAACCACAAGCACCGAAAATAAAATAGTGCAAACAAATAAGTTGGAAAAGAAGGAGTCTGATGTTTCGGCCAAAGAAACAGATAGAGTTGTGGGAGGTTTTAGCCTAGAAAGTGAGATAAGTAAGATCAAAATACCAATACCTTTAGTCGAGTTGGCTAAGAACCCTGTGTATCAAAAACAAATAACCAAAATGATAAAATTTTTAGATTTAGAGAATCAATCCGACGTAATAAATTTGGAAGACGATAAGCCTAACATCACTTTTGGTCCACATTTTGAAGGGGCCAGGGACACCATCGCCCCCTTCTACATCACCCTGAACATGCATGATCGGTTGCTACATAATTGCATGCTGGACTCTCGAGCCTCTCATAATGTGATGCCAAATATATTGGGCCTCGAAATCACCAGGCCATATGGAGATATTTACTCGTTCGATTCAAGGAGAGTTAAGTGCATGGGCATGATCAAAGATTTAGTAGTCACTCTCGCCTAGGTTCCGGTGAAAAGAATCCTAATGGATGTAGTTATCGCTGATATAACCCCTAAGTATGGTTTGCTATTATATAGATCTTGGGGAGCCAAGCTCAGGGGATCTCTTTAGCTTGATATGACATACACCACTATCCATGTTTTTGGCGGTCAGTTCACTCGGTTGTACAGGGAAATGTGGTTGGCATATATGGTAAGCGATCCACAAAATCCTAACAATTACCTTGTTTATGTCGCTGATCAAGATCTGGGAAATTGTATATTATCTTTTGATGATAGTGTAAGTGATTGTGTAGAAGAAAATTATCTAGATGAAAATAAATTAGAAGTGACAGATAAAAACGCGTATAGCACTAGAACTTGGATTTTTTTTTTCATGGTGCTTCATCGTGTGAAGGAGTAGGTGTGTGAGTGCTTTTCGTAGCACCTGAAAATGAATTTGTTATCCCCTTCTCTTATAGGCTTCAGTGGGACATAGACTACACAAATAACGTATGCAAGTATGAAGCCCTAGTCTTGGGACTAGAAGCTGCCAAGAAGCTAAACATAAAGAACCTGGAAGTCTATGGAGATGCAGAAATGATTGTGAAACAGGTAAATTGGCAGTACCAGGCCAAACACCCGAGACTAAGGTCTTATATAAATTGTGCTTGGGACCTAATGGAAAATTTCTTTTCATCAGTAAATGTTCATTTCATCCCATGCGCAAAAAATCTGCAAGCCGATTCGTTAGCCAAAGCGGCCTCTACCTTTTCACCCCATATCGCGTTCAAACTAAAGTACCACATAGAGGTAAGGCACAGACCCTCCGTACCAAACAACATACAAAACTGACAGGTATTCGAAGATGACGAGCATATAAAAAAGTTCCTGGAAATGGTAGATGATTTCGCTGAAAACCACATTGACCATGAAAACCAAAATGACCATGCATGGATTATGCAAGAGGGGGAGGAGCCTCAGGTGTTCCAAGAAAAAATTGCAAACCATCGCATGCTAGTGTTAAAGAATAATCAGATCCCTAAGGGTCTGATACCTTTGGAAAGGTTGTTTGATCAAAATGACATGCCTCTGAAGTCTACCTTGCAACCCCAACCAGAGGAGGTCGAAGACTATGATGTAGGCACCACTAAAGAAACTAGGATAGTGAAACTGTCAAAGTACCTTCCTCCTGAGATAAAAAGAAAATACACATACTTACTCGGATGGTATAAGGATGTTTTTGCTTGGTCTTACGATGAGCTCAGAACCTGTGACACCTCTGTGATCGAGCACAAGATACCTTTGAAACATGGTGTTAAACCCTTCATATAGAAACCCAGACAAATAAACCCCATTTTACTGCCTGTGGTCGAGAAAGAAGTGAAAAATCTGTTAGACGCAAAAATAATTGTACCTCTTAGGTACTCTGAATGGTTGGCGAACCTGGTTCTGGTCAGAAAAAAGAGCGGGGAAATCATACTGTGCGTGGATTTTAGAAACCTAAATAAATTCTCTCTCAAGGACAATTATCCTCTACCCAAGATGGATCATATCTTGGAGAAGGTAGTTGGGGATAATAGAATGTCGATGATCGATGGTTTTTCGGGTTACAATCAGATTGCAGTCAACAAAGAGAACAAAGAAAAAACCGCTTTCACTACACCTTGGGGTACATTCATGTATGACACAATGCATTTTGGTTTGATGAATGTAGGTGCCACCTTTCAGCGAGATATGGACATCGCCTTCATCGGTGAAAGAGACAGATTCGTGGTTATTTACCTTGACGACCTGACTATGTTCTCAAAATCTGACGAAGATCACCTGATACACCTCCAACAAACGTTTGAGAAGTGCCGAAAATTTGGTTTGTCCTTAAACCCCAAAAAATCTCATTTCGTGATGCAGGAAGTTAAGGTCTTGGGCCATATTGTGTCTCGAGACGGAATTAAAATTGACCCCAAAAGGGTTGAAGCTATAGAGACCATAAATATTCCTAGGAACGTTAAGGAAATTCAATCATTTCTAGGAAAAATAATTTTTTTGAGAAGGTTTATTCCGAATTTTTCTGAAATTGTGAAATTGATCACATGTATGCTGAAGAAGAACAACGAAGTGAAATGGACGGCGGAAGCCAAAGCGTCGTTTGCATGCATCAAGAAAGTTATCAGTGAAGTGCCCGTATTGGCAAGCCCTAATTATCTAAAATATTTCCTAGTTTTGTCGTTCACCTCCGAACACACAGTGGCGACAGTACTCCTCCAAAAGAATGAAGAGGGTTTTGAACAACCAATAGCCTTTTTTAGTAAAAGTATTAGAGACGATGAACTACGATATGATATAATGAAAAAGAAAGTGTATGCTATGGTAAAGGCGCTGAAGGATTTTAGAACCTATGTGCTACACTCCAAGGTAATTGCATACGTGCCCACCAGTTCTATAAAAAATACATTGGTTCAACCCGAAAACGACGGGAAGAGGGGTCAGTGGCTTGCTAAAATTCAAAAATCCAATCTAGAGGTGAAATCGATGAAACTAGAAAAGGACATGGTTTGGATAAGCTCTTAGTTGAATCAAATTTCAGAGAACTCAGAATGAATAACTTGTAGGGACATGAAGGATGTGGGGACGTAAATGAGCTCGATGACCAAATAGCTACAACCAGAATCCAAGAGAAGTTTTCCTTATTGGATTGGTATAAAGACATAGTGTCCTACCTATTGACCCTGAAATTCCCTAGCAATCTGTCTTCAGCTAAAGCCAGGACACTGAAGCTGCATAGGGTGAAGTACTGTATATCCAAAAGCCAATTGTACTGGAAGGACCCATTAGGCTTCCTACTGGTTTGTTTAGTAGAATCAGAAACAAAGAGGGTCATAAACGAATTTCACGAAGGAGTATGCAGAGGGAATCACACCTGGAGGGAAACAACTTATAAAATACTGAGGGCAGGATATTATTGGACCAAACTATTCTCATATGTCAATGCCAAATTTAGAGCCTGTAACCCTTGCCAGTTGTTCGCGGGTAAACAAAAGCTTCCAGTGCTACCTCTGGTTCCTGTCAAAACCGAAGCCCCGTTTCAACAATGGGGGTTAGATTTCATAGGTGAAATCAACCCGCATTCCAGCGCTCAACACAAATGGATCCTCACTGCTACAGATTACTTCACCAAATGGGTGGAGTCTATTTCGACCAGAAAGGCGATCGATTCAGTGGTAATAGATTTCCTGGAAGAGAACATACTGTCCATATTTGGCTGTCCCCGAAAGATAATCACGAACAATGCCCAGGCATTCAAGTGTATGGAAATGGTTAGTTTTTGCCAAAAATACAACATCATATTGGGCCACTCCACTGCATATTACCCTCAAGGAAATGGGTTATCCGAATCATCAAATAAAAGTTTAATTACCATAATTAAGAAAGTGCTGAGTGAAAACAAAAAATCTTGGCATGTGCATCTCAAGTACGCTTTGTGGGCAAATTGGATAGGTACGAAGAAATCTATTGGTACTTCACCTTTCCAAATGGTATACGGGACTAACATGGTATTCCCTATAAATCTAGTGCTTCCTGTAATGAAGCTCTGGCAAGATGAGAAAGAAGAACCAAACCATGCCACAAGGAGAATAAATCAGCTGATTGAAGTTCAACAACACAGGGTTGAAGTGGACGAAAGGCTGTAGAAATACCAAGACAACATGAAAGCACTATTTGATCATAAGGCCAAAAACAGAGAGTTCCTCCCTGGCGATTTGGTTTTTAAATGGGATGCTAGGAGGGAAGACTCAACAAAACATAGTAAATTTGACCATATATGGTATGGACCGTTCAAAGTCTCATCTTCTGAAGGGAAGAATTCATTTCTGTTAGAGAATTTGGATGGTAAAATCCTCAATGCCCGTGTCAATGGGCATTATTTAAAGCACAATATGCAATAAATGAGTCCCAAATCTCCATTGTATATACTGGTTTGTGTTTTCTATTTTTTATAGCTTTTCGGTAAGTACACTTTCATCGCAAATAAAACAGGTTAGTGATTTCCTAGAAGTAGAGATATGGAATTTTTCAACACATCGAATTCCATAAATATTGATGACCTAATACTCTTCATGTTGTTTCTTACAGGATTCTGGATTACAACCCAAACGACAAAATGAGAAAATAGACGGTCATGTATCAGGAAATCAACTCACCCGAAACGGGTGACAAAAAAGAA
>JZKD02S1673272.1:776223-802490 GCA_000966675.3 Picea glauca
CAAGAAGAGAATGAAATGGTAAGGCAAAGGTATGAATTTCCGAAGTGTCTAGGTTTCAAATGAATATCACTTAAACACAATAATGGTCTCACAAGTATGATATATTCACCCGACATGTCATTAAAAGAACAACTTTTACTGTCAATTCTAAAAAAGGCTCACTCGGATAAGATGAAAAATAATTAAAATAAACAGAGTCAGGATTGCATTTTTGAAGTCCAAATCCTTCTTTGTTTTCCTTTTTCCATCCTTGGACTTCTCTCCTTAAGCTCTGACACCCTCCCATGCCCTCTACAGAGAAAGAAGAAGTTACGCTTTAGCTTAGGGAACTGGCGAACGAATCTTAGAAAATAAGCTAGCCTTCACGACTCCTCGGTCTCCTACTAAACAAATTTATGTGTAGGTTGATCCTAAATCTCTTAGGTCTTTTAACATGTTTCAAATGATTAAGTCTTTCTCAAAGGAAAAACCCTAGAAATAAATTCTCCCATATTTTCCTGCAGACTAGGGTGTTTTGAAGGTCAAGAGAAAGTTGGTCCAGAGTAGTCAAAGCAAGTTGACAGGCCTCTGTTGCGAATATTACATAKATATAACCCTTGGTATACCTTATACCAATTGATTTCCCCCACTTCATATTCCAAAAATATAAGACAGATGGTGAAAGGAAATTCATAATTGATTGCCCCCATCTAGTCCAAAGAGATGATGAAAGRAAATTCATAAAATGATTGCCCTCATCTCAACATTTAAATGCAAAATTACATTTTGGAGTGGTGAAAGGAAATTTAATAAAGGGAACCAGATAAMTTCACCGAGGTACTGAATAGGCTCGCTGACAGTGAATCAATATCTAAGATATCTRTAAGGCTGTCATACATAAATTATACTACACTMTGGTATTTATCTTTTTCGAAACTGGATCCACAGCCCAAGTTCATGCAGGTCTCCCTGATTAAAAGCATGGAATTTACTTCGTTTTGATGCAAGCTAAAACCTACAGGACCTGTTGAAATTCCTAAGATTGTTTGGACCATCTTAARCAAACCCGAATTCAGTCTCGAGAAATGGAAAGTTTCCAAAAGAATTGCACTTGAGTTTAGAAATACTGTCAAGTTTGAAAGCTTTTCAGAAATAAAGATGAAACCTCAAAGTTCCCTCTGTATCCTCTTTCCTAACAAGCTTCACAGAAGCAAGCTAATGACTCCATTTACCCAATACAGGCACTTGGTCTGCCATCCTTCTCGTCCCGCAAAGAGACGAGATCCCTAGTTGGAGCCTATGTTGGAGCCACCTTTCTCTAAATAGGTGAAATGTTATACTTAAGCCCAAAAGCTAGGTTTCAGGACTTCATTTATTTCATGATTCTACCCACTAAAGCCGCAGTATCCTGACACACGAAATGGCGAAAAATGTTTAGTTCTAATCACCATTACTAAATTACTAAGTGGGGGTTATCACCATTTATTACCTCGTACTCTTTCTCTCAGGAGTTACACGTTGAACATTTTTCAAACCTCCGACATGCAAAGTCTCGAAATTGTTTTAAAGTTACCCAGGTTAATATCAAGAATAAATCAATTTAAACGTTAGTTAGTCTTTATTGTGATTTCGCGACTCGGCGATTACTTCCCCAAAAAGAAGCACCTTTGTAACTCTAATCCACGAAGTCGCGATATTCTTTAATTAAGCGTGGATTAATTAAAGGCTTAAGTCAAATCACAGACAATCAACTAAATCGCAACATCGCGATTTCAGGTTTTAGGGTTCAAAGGCTAGGAGCGAAATCATCCGATACGGTGAACGCTGAAAAGGGGATTAGCGACTAAAGTGCACTTAATTAAAATAACTAAACTAGATTAATTAACGCCTTAAACAACCTTTAACACACACAATTTACGGATGAAGTTTTGAATTTTTCTGCGTTTTTACAGGTCACGAATCGTCAAGCATTTATGGCATTTATTTGAATTTCAATGAGGTGATGGATAGTAAGATCTCGTTTTACTTCTAAATCTTTCTATTAAACGATTTGACCATTTCTGTCAGCAAGGAATCGCACGGGCTTAAATGATCAAGACAAAGGGGTTCTCTTTCATTATTTCAGTTTTCATCTCTATTGTGCATAGAGCCATTTCACCAGGATAACTTTTGTCTGTGTTTTCAATCTTTCCGACAGGGATCTAGTTGTAAGGTTATCTATCATGGCTCCACGAAAAGTGCCCAAGGCAGCTGCCGATACTTCAGGTCAAGGTTCATATGTTTTTTCTAATACCTCGCCCTGAAGTATCAATTCTGTCAAAACATGGATGTACGTTTCCAACATTCTGCAATCCGAGTTGATAAACTGTTTGGATGATTCCAACGATAATGAGAAGGATGACTTGTCCACCAAATACAAAATCGTCGCTCAAGAAAAGATGCACAAAATAGTGGCAAGGCCACGACTTCTTCCCTATTATGATATGATCAGATGGGCGCTGGACCATGTAGACATCCTGACTAGGACGATTATCAACGAATAAAGGGTGACAATTGGAACCTTCTGACCAGAGCATTTAGAGGCAATGTATAAATTGTCAGCCACATCGAACCTTAATCACAATACTGAATTCCTAGAGGGTTTCAAGAAAAAGGAACTTGATCAGTATGGAAAAAATTTATCCGATCTGATCAAAGATTGGGTTTCGCACCCCGCGAAATTTAGGGCTGACACTAATGGGATTTATTCAATCTCCTCCTTAGAGCCGCAATTCAAGTATATAGCGATGATGACCTGTAGGTTGTATGGGAAGGAGGACACTACTCACTATTTCCTCCCATGGGTACCGCTTATTCATACGGTTGCTGAGGGTTTCTCTTTCGACTGGGCCAAATTGTTGTCTGACAGTCAGACCAGTCGAATCACCGAATACCGAGCGCAGAAGGCAAGTAGGAAAGTGGCTTCATTCTTTATGTCTACTTACATAATGGATGCTATTTTCTTCATGACACCTTTCCCACTAATGAGTTGGAGCTAGGCTCCATCTAATACAGATCCTATTCATGTCTACCACTTGAAACTTTGGGAGGATAAAGCCAAAGAATTTGTCTACAAGATCTTCAACTGGGTAATGGTACTAGTGCATGTTTCCATCTTCAGCCATCCACCTCCCAGGATTTTAGATAACATAGCAGCCAACCTGAGTAGCGTGGAAGATTGATATATAGAATCAAAATTTTCATACATCAGGGTCTTTGACACCTCTGTTCCCCCATAAGATCTGACACTATTCTTGCGAGACAAGCTAGTGTGTTGCAAGATCGATAGACAAACTGTGCTTAGAGGGATAAGAAAAGAGCTCAAAGGAGTATCGAAAAAGGTATGTCCACCCTTTTCCATTCACATTGGTGCATATTCTTTATCAGATTTTGGCCATGCTAGAGCCGAGGCTACGGCCTTAGAGGAAATGAAATTGGTGGACATTAATTTCAAGAATCATGACCCTATTAAGGTTGTGAGTAATCACTTGGCGAGTTGTGTCCTGAAGAAATACGAACACGACGATTCTCCTCATGATGAAATCTTTTGGGGTGTGAGGTCCTACTCTGAAGTCCTATGTCAGATTCAAGCCCTGCCACCTGGAGATATGGCCGATTTCTTTAAATTTAAGGAGCACTGGCGTAGTTGCCTCCCCCAGGTTTTATAGGGTGATACCCTAAAGCTTCCGGTTACATAGAAAATGGAAGCCAAAGGATCAGAGGACTCGAGTCCTGACAAGGAGGAAAACTGAGAGAAAACAGGGGGAGTTGGGACCTCAGAATGAGGAACCGAAATCCTCGATCAACAGGAAGGAAACTCAGGAAAGGGTACGCCGAGAAAGCATGTCCAAAGTCAAGCAGAGATACCCTCGTAAGGGGTGGGTGACTCACTATCGCTCATATCAAGAAAGCCAGCCACAGGTGCTATCCTGAAAAAATCATCCAAGGAAATCGAAAGTACCATTGCTTCTATCACACCCTTACAATTCACAAAGGGGAACCCCGATGCTAGATGGATTTTTAATGAAGAACTAATGCCCATTTCTGTAGAAGAGTTACCTCCTAATGAATTTTTCTTCGACAAGAAAAGGAAGGCCGTGGTGAATCAAGAATCGTATCAAAAAGCGGGCGTAGTGGCTAAAAGATTTAAAATGCCGACAGAAGGAAAGGTCATAGAAGAGGAAGAATTCACTGACGAGATAGTAGGGACACTGGGGGCTTATTCTATAGCCAACCAGTATTCATTTGTAACTTTGAAGGCACAGTTGAAGTGAAAGAACCTCTTGATCGGTAAGTTGGAAGCTAAGGTGGCTACAACATAAGAAAACACCAGGGATGAGGTGACCAAAAGCCTCGAGCAAGCCAGAATAGCCGATATGCAGGAGATCGAGAGAGTCAGATCCAACCTTGAGCAGATGTGGTAGTCGGCACAAATAAGCCAAACACAGGTAAGCTAGCAGGAGATACAAATAATACAGTTACAGTCGAAATTGGATGTTGCTGAAAACCATGTCTTAGACATAAACATATTCCAATCTCAAGCCACCGAAATCTGACAGAAGGTATTAACAACTCAACATGACTTGCTTGCTAAAGTGGGAACCATTCAGAATCACTTTTAGACTATAGATCAAATGCTAGAATATATCTCTTTGAGAGAAAGAGAAGTTGGGGTGGCTCAAGTTGCTTTCCAGGAGGCCGTTATAGCCACAACAAAAGGAGAGATGGTCAGTAGATCCAAATTATCCATCGCAGAACAAACCAGAGGGAATATTTTTACTGAAGGTGTGGGAGCAGAATATATCAGAGAGCAGGGGAAGAGCTAAAGAGGTGAGGAATTCTTCTGAAGAAACATTTGCCTTGATAAATACAAGTTTGTTAGACCTTGATAAGGAGGGTAGTGTTAGGACGCTATGAAAAATCAATATAACTAAACACCTGATAGATATCAAGGAAAATGTGGAAAAGGAGAAAGTTGAAATATCCTAGATAAGTCAGGTTGATATGGTCCAAGTGGACAAATGGCTAGTAAATCCAAGTTTACAATTATGGTCTATCGTTATGGAAGACCGACAAGTGGGAAAAAGATTGCCACAGTTGGCAAAGAATTGTTACACCTTTGAGGCAAACAACCAAGCAGAGCCTTTAGGTTGATATCCCAGTTGATCGAAAGGTGTGTCAATTGCATTGAGCAGGTGAAAGGGCATGCTTCTGGTGTTAAATGATGATAGATGTCACTCCGTTCTATTTCTGGAGCTAGAAGAGCAAATAAAGGAAGGGGCTCTGCCCTTATGAAGGAAGACAAAAGACTAGGAAATGAAACGCTTCAATTTTTCATTTGTAACTAACAAGTTTCTAGAACGATTGGAATTCAAAATGTTTAGAAGTTTGTTTAAATATACATTTTGAAAAGGGAACAACGAATTTTTCTTTTGGGACCAAATGTAATAGATGATTTCTTGTGCCAGAAGTAATGAAGAAGCAATCCAAAGATTCCAAATTCCGTGAAGACTGATTTATGTGTTATTCTCTGTTATGTCATGTCCATTTTCATTTCTCATATATATATTTGATGAACGCTTAGCTACAATTTAGTGCAAATTTCTACTGTGGTGATCAACTATCTAGTCTTCTAATCATTTACATCTTTTCCTCTGTATCGGCTATCAACAGGTACATGACCTGTGAATTACTTAGATCTCTATATTTTATGCTTTGTCAAAGTGTTTTCTTGTCTATCTTCTTCTTCTGTCACAGGGTGAGATTCTCCCTTGCTTGGAGCCTTGCATTGTCGACAACTTAATGTTTTCTTATGTTCCATGCATGATTTTTTCAAAGTAATTCAATTACGGGAAAATGCCTTTGGCTTTGTTATACTATTAGTTTGGATCTGAGAAATATTTCTTGTGTAATCTAAAATTGAAATAACCTTTTAAACGTCAACCCCCTTCAAAGCTCTGATTTTCCATGACTGTACCCATTGTAAGACATCCCAACATTGAACCCGGCCTATCGGACCAAACTATCATCGCTTTGAATATTTTTGATACTACACTTAAGACTGCCATCACCCGAGCAGAGCTCGAACGTTCACGGGAAGCCATTGAACGGGATATCAGCATCCAAGAACATTTGGAAGCTAGACGGAGACAACTCAGATATCATCCATAAGTTCTTTCCCTAAAGTTTGATCTTTCCCTTTTTATTACTCTCTCACTTCGGGATGCCTAGAATCTATACTTTATAGCCTTAAGTACAGACTCTGGGACAACATTTCCAATGTCAGTGGTAGACCTTGTTAAGGTCATTCCTTGAGATTTATGTATAGTCAATTCCCAATCCATCTTAAGGGGGATTTGTTTCTTGTTACTCCTTTGTAAGGGTGGAATTGGTACATGCTTTGGTTGGGTTTGGTCCCGTGGAGGGCCAATGTATTTATCAAATGCCACAACAACATATGTTGGCAAATTTGGAGGGTTACTTCCCAGTGCATATACAATTTACTCGACTACTCCAACAACACCATTAACTAATCATTCATGGACCCATAAATTGAAGTATATCATAACTCGTTGGCCTATACATAGAAAGACATGTTTTTCCAGTTGGCCATCATCTTGTTGGTGTGCTTCTAAAGCACCAATTAATTCTACATCACTTCGTGTGATTGGCATATTCAAGGATTGAAGCATGAACTTGTTATGGTTGTCCACAAGAATGTTTGTTGCAAAGAGGTGGATTGAAGTGTCAAACCTTTGGCATTATTCAATGTATAAGAATATGTTAGTCCTAGACTTAAGGAGGTTCCAATCATCAATTTTTGGTGTAGCAGTGTGAATGTTGGTTAACAACTGATAGAAGCGGGACTGGGTGCCAGAGATGCCTTGTTGTCGAAATATTGTTTCCAACTTGATTATAGTGGTAAAGGTTGTCCATAAGCTCCTCCCCAAAGTTTCTCCTGCATAAAGGGGTTTGTCCATTATTGGTGGTAGTTGACCCAAGTTGCCCACAAGAATTATTGAGCGTTAACCAAATGAGTAGTGGTTTCTTTCTAGAAATTCCTCACACAAGAGACTTTAAATCTGTACAAAAAGTCTATATCTTATGAAGCTCATATCATCAATTAGACTGTAGTGAGTATGTTTCATCTCTTCTTGGAACACTGTAAGGGACTGACCATGTAAATTCCTCAGGTCCTTGATAGGAATCCTAAGTCCTACATGTATAGTGGTTGGATGTATGTTAAATGTTACAACTCTAGTAGGGGCAAGAAGCAGTATTGGGCTATGGCCATATGTTGCTTGAGAAGATAATGTGTCTTTTATGTAGTGTATAAGGTAGTATTTTCCTATGCCTGCAGTGCCTTGGATGATCATCTTCAATGGTTATTTTGGTTCTCTTGCTTGTAAGTGTTGGAGGATTATGTCGAATGTACATTGTTGATGTGTAGAAAACATATTTCTAGAAGGAAATATTGGATTGAATTCTTGTATGACTTCTGCATTCCTTCGATTGTAGTTGATGAAGTTTGGTGTAGTGTCCAATGTATCTTGTGATACTTCGCGTTGATCCCATGAGTGGGAAGTGTCAATCTCTCATAGTCCCAACATATCAAGAGAAGTGAAGTTGATATCTCTTGTAGGGGCCAACCTTGATCAAGAATACCATTCATTCATCGCTATGTTTGGTTGTATGTTAATATGGATATCCTCATATTAAGATGTTTTCTCATTAGGAGTGGGGATAGGGATGCGATCAACATGCCATACATGATAGTCATTTCTTATGATATCCCAATTAGCCACAATGTGTTCTATTGAAAGACCTATATCTTCAGAGAAGGAACAAAAAGGTTTGTATAAACGTATCTCACTGTAGAATAACTCAACAAAGTTATTGGAATCTTTGTTTGGTATTGTAGTAAAAAGTGGCCATACATGGACAACTGCAGGGATGTCTTTTTTCCACTTTTCATTTTTCTGTGCTTGGTTATATGTCCAATGTTTTGTGAGGTCAATCAAACAGACATGGTTAAGAAAAAAAAGACGTATTAGATATGCATCAATGAAATTGGATCCAGATAAGCAGTTAGGAAAATCATAAGAGACTAATAGAATATTTGACGACCAAAATTGAGTTTGGTGAATGTGCGGTTGCATGTGACAAGGGATAACTTTTGGAGCATATGGCAAGTTTCTTGGGCACTTATGTCCCAATCTACAATTGTTTCTGAGTGAAAACATCGATAAACATTTGAGGAAAGTTCCTTTGGATGTGATGTAGATGAAATTATGGTCAACATATGGTGGTCGGTCTTTGATATCCCCTTTTCTTTGGAAGCATTTTTGGAAATGTATTTTAGAACTGCACAACGAGAGAGGACTAGTTGGAAATCTACATTTTCTCTCCATGTTTGGAGTATGCTATGATTATAGATGTTCATATGCTCATTGTTGTGTGTTGGATGATATGTCTTTTGACCCATTTCATCAATGTAGAGTGATGACTCCATTTGTACCTTCTAAGGGAATTTATACCTGCATTCAATGGTAACCACTTTTCTACGATGACATGTTTTCTCAGTGCACTCTGTATTTCTTTGAACTTGTTTTAAGAGTTGTTCATAGTCCTCAAGTGGGTTGGATGAAAATATATCCTCTGTATCTAGCAAGCAAGGTTTATCTTCAATGGATTGATGCATAGCCATGTGTGTGTCATGGTTTTCTCTAGGATTCCAGGTTGTAACATAGTTATCAAAGAAAATATTTGCATCATAGATTTTATTTGGGTCTTCCCGATTTAATGTTTCCATGTTTGGAGCACCAACAAGTGTTGGACCTTGACCAAGTTTTGAGGAACACTTGGTCATAATTGTCCATTTTTGGAACTTCGACAGCCTGTCAAATATGAAGCACAAAGCGAAGTGGAAATTGCGTAAGCCAGGCTCCCTTTTTGGTCCTTTTTGGGTTTTTGGAAATATGTAATGGGAAAGGGATGTCGACCCGTGGGCTTACCCATGCATAGGCCCACTCTTGTAATGTATAAATAGAAGGATAGTCAATGTAAGAAGTAGTAGATATGATTGCTTAGTGCAATTGGTAGTGCATTTATGTGATGTTGAATAAGTGCTCTATGCGAACTGTGTAAGACTTGCAAGGCTAAGTGCAAGTTACTGTGAGGTTGCTATAGAAAGCTAAGTGTTGTAACACAAGGAAGAAGGATCTAGTGAGCTGTGCAGATATTTTTTCCTATGTGAAGAAGGGTTTTGGAGGCTTTGTTCTTGTAACAGATTGAAGACGATAATAAAGAAGAAGATCTTGTGGATGTAGCCCTAGGGTGGGGGTGAACCACGTAAATCTGTGTGTTATGCTTTGTGCTGTGATCCAATGTGTTTATCTTTGCTTATGCTATGTTCTTTGATATATCCACTTATGCTCTGTTCTTCTTAGATATATATGATTGTTAGATGTGTATGAGGATGCTTAGTGCTGATCTACTAGATCTAATCTGGGTTACTATGGTTAAGTGTTGAAATACTGTAGATTTGAGTGTGCACCGTGAAGCTCTGTGCTGTCTGCGAAGTATAATAAGGGTTGAATATTGATGAATGATCGATACTAAGTGCTCTATTAATGATATAATCACAGATCTGTGTCCCAGCTAAGGTTGCAAACACCTGAGTCTTGCAACCACCCCTGCCTCTACCTCGAGTGAGACTTCATCTGCTTCGCAGGTGTTGCCGAAAGGGCCAGTAGTTAGGGATTTTTTGGTGTTCTCTTGAGTGTTGAACCCTGGGTCTGCCCCTGTGCCAACAACAAGCCATAGAAATCCATGTATATGTGCAGAGCCATGATGTTTCCATTCATACCTACAAAAGGAATATGAAATTATTAGTACAAAGGATATAAATGTATAGGTTAGGTAGAGGTACTTTCAAGTATTATAGATTATTTACCTATACCAATAGTCATTTGTGTGCATATTTATTTGTAGTATCTCTCATGGAATATTGAAAACCTCTTGTGCATGTATGCAACTACAGTGCAGGGGTGGTCAATGACATTGTGTGTACGCCAATGTTAGCGAAACATTGGGTCAATAGGTCTACCATTTTTCATAACTGCATGCAAGTTCGACCATTTTGTGTTCGCTACTAAGAGTGAAAAACAAGGTTGGGAATTGAAGTTGTGTTATCATTTTCATTAGCTCGATCCTCCGCACGGTCCATAATGATTCAGTCCCATGTAGGTGTGCTTTGAAGCACATGACTTGTTCTAGGATTTTTTCGTCAAGAATTTCTTTTAGGTGCACATGTAACTCTTGAATTATGGTGGGTGTGTTATAATCTTGGCTTTGCTTGATAAAGAAGGTAGATGTTGATTGACTTCGATGGCACATAATCAAATTGTAGAGGTAATATCTGAAACGAGGATGACTACTAAACCTATTTTCATTGTATCTCATCAAGCGTACTGCATAACTATCAAGCATGATGTTCCTCATGCATGGTTTGTGAGGTAGGGAATCCCTAGTGGGGAAAAGAGTAGGAAAATCCATGTCGAATAGGCATGCCGTCAATGTTGTACTCATTGATTGGTGATAGGAAAATTTTTGACCATTCAATTGTGTCTGGTGGAATGTCATTTGTAGTGTCAACAAATGCTCTTATTTTTTCCATTTCTCGTTGTGTATTAGGCAATATAAATGCAAGGGAAGACATTGGTTTATTCTCTTGGAAAACAACATGGTGTTCTATATTTGTGATATTCAACTCTTCAATGAGAAAATTGAAATTTTTTGTAGAGAAAGAATGGAGGCGAGATGAGACATTGGTGTGAGTGGTGGGAAGTGATGCAAGCAAGTTTTGGTCAATTTGAATGTCATTGTAATATTTTTCATTTTGCATATTGTAGAGCAATGCATTGATGACATGAGATTTTGTCACATAACAATCATAGAATTTCCCCTTTCCTCCATGTCTCTTGAAAACCAAGATGTCAATATCCGAAATGCTATGTGGCAGGTAAGTTGCTATTTGAACAATTTGTTGTGGGAAACTGATAGTACGACCACTATATTTGTATTTTCCACCTCGAGCATGTCTAACTTGCAAGATGGGGCTAACACAAGAAATTAACATTTCCTTAACTTATGGAAGTATTGACAGGACTATCGGTTGGTCATCGGGGTCCATACTATTCCATTTGGAGAAACAATGACCATTATTTTCTCTATGACATCGAGTACAAATGTGTTCATTTGGAGATGGGCGAGTAAGAATTCCAAGATACGATTCCATACATGCAATACATGTATGTATATTAGACAAGGCATCAATACATTTTCAGAAAGATTGGGAAGCATGTGTATGGGGTTGATGTTCTAGAACACGTGTTGGCAAGTCCACATGAGGTTGGTTTTGGTTTATATGTGAAGTCTCTCTAAGTCTCTTCATTTCTTTTTTTTAGCATATTTTATCCGACATTATTCATTTTGTTGGCTCCTAGAGGTAGACAAAGGAGTGGTGACTGGGCTAGTAGTTTTTATATTAATAGTGTCATTGTTTCATCTATATCTTCTTTTTTGGTTTATTTATGTAGCATGAATTGTATGTCATTGATATTGTATAGAGCCTTGTTGGGAAGTTGAATTTGTGAAGATTTATGTGCAAAGCATTTGATGTCATGCCTTGTTGAAAGAGAAAAGGCCTTTCTAATGATCTCGAGAGTACTTCACATGTGGTGTTTGTTGGTGTTGTTTGGAACACAGAGGCATTTTTTGTGCTAGATGGAATTTCCTATAAGAGAAACAATAAACAATTTATGGTTAAAAATCAAATTTCTTTATAGCACATTTTGTATGTTCGATAAAATGTTTTTTTAAGCATATTCTCAAAATAGTTACAAAATCAATAGATTTAATTTTTAAAATATGTTATAAGTGAATGAATAGGTTGGATTTCCTTCCATATAAATGCTATAATGAAGAGAAAAAACTCCAAAACATAAACACAAGTTATATAATATGTAAATGCACAAAAGTAGGGAAATTACAAGTCGGTGTTTGAAATAAACAACCATAACACTTTGTGTCCACTATTTATCCAACAATTCATGGATCATAATGTCCTCTTTTGGCTTTGATATGTGATCAATTTTATCACATGAAATCAAGATGCATTTGATTTGTTATTTATTGGAAAATGTTTCTTCATGCACTACCAATTTGAACAAGTAAATATTAAAGAAGAAATTGCCAAATATGTTTGTGATTTTTTTTGGTATTTCCCTTTGTTGATTTAAAAGACTGCTTTACGGTCTTAAGGTCAACCTCACGAGAATATGAATCCACCTACGTTTTTAGAGAGGTAGTATTCCTCTTGTTATTAGGATTCCAAGAAAATAAATTGAAACAAAACAAAAGTCTTAGAAGGACCATACTTAATATTTACATTCACATTCAAGGAAAGAAACACCTGAGATTTTGGGACCAGGTGTATTTTAAAAGAAATTCATATGTACAATATTTACAATGTGAATATATAAAATGCATATAGAATACAAAATACTGATATCTCCATCACAACATTCATTAGGACATTTAACGATACCACAAATAGAGAGAACAGGGAATGGACCGCAAAATAAAAGTGAGATTTAAATTATCATTCCATAAAGCGCCAAAAAGATTATGATAGATAAAACATTTGGTAACTGAAGATTTTGATCAAAATCTTTGAGAATACAGTAATGTAATATCCCGATTAGCTCTCTTAGAGTTTAAAAAATAATAACGAGTGTTTAAATACAAAAGTAAATGTCTTTAAAGAAAATAAAAATGCATTTGCCCTTCGAAGAGCATTGGGATTGGCTCCCGCAGACCATAAAATGAAAATACCTGGAAGATTGAAAGAAGAAAAACAAAGAATCATCCTAAATCCCACAGAATACCATGAAGATAAAGACAAGATGACAAATTATTGTAGCAAAAAATTGACCGAGGAAAAACTGAAGGATAGAGTTTATGTTCGATTCACTGTAATAGAAAAAATATCATATTTTACTTGCTTGCGGATGGTTCCTTTATAGGTGCATGTTGTTGTTGAGGTGGCACAATTGTTCTAACTGTTTCTTGATTTTCTGGTTTAGTAACTTCGATTAATGCCTTTTTCAAGCATTCCTTAATGTATTCTCTTAAAGGTGCCATGGTAATTTTATGTTTAGTTTTAATCTCAAATAGTTGGCTTTCGAATTCCATTAAATCTAGATCCGATTGATGCAATGTGTCTTTCACCTAATCATTTATGTTGATATACCGAACTAACCATCTTTCAACTTCATCCTCAGAAAATTCTGTGGTTTCGGTTGAGATCATGGTATCCATCAATAAATTAGGACCATTTAATTCCTTGGTAAGACTAACAAGTTTAAGAAATAGCTCACTCTTTATATTCCTTTCTCTTAACTCTTTAATTCTCCCTAACCAACATGCATTAATTTGCTTCATTCGGTAAGGTGAAGGAAGTTTTTTTTCCTTTCTCTAGGCTTCATTTAAACTTGAGACTTTGGTTGATTTTTTTTTTACGACTTTATTGAAAAATCCTTCATCATTTTCCAAATTTTCTTGCAGATATTCTTTGAAATTCTCTATTTTGGAGGAAAAGATAGCAATACTTTGGACAAACTCCCAAATTTCCTGAATTATATCAACCCTTTTTTGTATGACATCACCAACATATTTTCTTACGGCCTGCAATAAACTTGATGAACCTTTGTATTTTGTACTGCTCTTAGTTATCTCCTCCAATTCAAGTATAGGTTGTATAGAACTTAAAGGTTCTAAAAACAATGGTGCTTGTACTAAAGAAACTTCTAATTATTTTACCCTTTTCTTTAGTTCCAAATTATCTCTTTCCATTTTCTTAATTGATTGTTTTAATGCATCTCCAATAGCTCCATGAAAGTTTGCAATTTTAGATGGTGCTACTCCATCCAAGTCAATCAAATATTTCTATTGTTCAAATGACTTCTTATTCTTGGTATTAACTTTTTCTAGCAATAATTTTTTGGTTTCACAATTGTAAGCCGCGTGGTGCAGTGTGACAGATTCCTCTTCAAATATCTCAGGATCCTGAGTCGTAATAGCATCAACTATTTTTCTCGTCTCTAACAACCTTTGTGTAGACTAGTCAGGTTCTTCAATGATCTCGTCCATGTCCATTGCATGGGGACTTTCCTAGACTTCTGATGCATTTATTTCCACCGATGATACGTTTGTTTTTCTTTTTATAGGAGAGTATGTGACATGTGTTCTCTCAAGGATTTTCCTTGGTGGGTTTTTTTCTCCATTGTTTTCTGAGCCTCTAACTAGTGTTTTTCTAGTATCCATTCCATTGGTTTTGCGCTTCATTATGGATGGAGTGATTTTTTGAGACGTTGCCGACAAGTTAGAGTTTTGATTTGTTGTTTCTCTGTCATGTTGTTTTTATATATCATTTGTACTATTTACTTCTCCAGAATTGTTTGAATTTTGGTAGGCCGCTAGTTCCTGAAGATCTAAATTATCTCCGCCACCTTCTTGAAATTGTTCAACTTTGATTAAGTGTGAAGAATACCCCACTAACTGCATATGTGTAGTGAATTTTTTATCTGCTTCAAAGCCTTCACCATGTTTGTCTTCCTCAAACCCATCTGTTCATGATGTCCTGCGAACTCATTCAAGTGAGTTATATGTTTAACAATGCAATCCCCAATTTTCCATGGTAGGGGTATAAACTGTCTTTTCCTTTTGTCATAGAAGAAACAGGCCCAAGTTTTGTATTTCCTACATACTTATCCAACAAAGAGTTTATCTTATGTATAAAATTCTAAAAGGAAAGGTTTCTCCTTACTACCAAATATTCTAATTACAATGAATTCTTCAGACAACTCATAAATCCCTTTTCTAGTGAGGAAGGAAGTTTCCTCTAAGGATAGCCTTGATGTGATCTGTTTGAATATTAGCCTTTTGAACTCTAAGATGAAATTGTTGTGAACTGGGTAGAAACTATATTGGGATTTATGTATATATAAAATTGAATACCACACATAAACTGGTTCTAAATTAAAATCCACATGTTTTTCCCGAGGAAAATCTTAAAAAACATGGCCATAAGCAATGGCGAAAATGAGGTAAGAAGCCATATAGAATTTATGGGTCTTTTGAGGTTATTCAGTGGGAAATAAATTTCATTTGAGATGAGATAACCCCAATCGATGATATATTTTTTCATGCAGCGCATAATGCATAGCATATATAACATTTCTTGTTACAGACATAGTAGTTTCCAAACCGAGAATGCGGGCAAATGACCAAGCAAATTCTCTGTACGAGTATTTTAGTAAATTTACCTCGATTTTAGAAGTATTATGGTTACATGTTGGATCTTCCAAATAGTCTCTCAATAATATGTTCCCTCCCTTATGTTGCTTCCAAAATTCATCATCTTCCTTGCACTTGAATCACATAGTTGGTGCAGGGAGTTATAACATTTTAGAAAATGTTGAAGGAATGGGTTGATGACCTTGCATTTGAATTATTCTCCATTCATAAACAAATTTATCTGCACACCATTGAATAATATCTTTCATATCAGTTACTTCTGGAACACATCCTACCAATGTTATTCCTGAGGTCCATATTATGTTTGTCTTCTTCTTAGCTGGAGGAAGAAACTTGCAGTACTTGTATGCCTTGGACCACTGGAATTGTTGATCTTCGTGACCTAGTGTGTTCAATGTATCTCCAAAAAATTCTTCCTTCTTCTTACTTGACATATTTTTTTCTTTTTACAAAGGTGGTGCTACTGTTGATACTTACAGGTTGACATTTTTATTTTATTTAAATTCCCACTATGTATTGCCTTGGTAACTCAATCAATCGTAGATCATACCTTGAATCTCATCAGTTATCATGGGACTTGGATTTATTGCGACCCTTAATCGATGCATTGTGCATTAATAATGACATTATGATTTTACGAGTGGCGGATGATGTGGAAGGGGTAATTAATTTGATGGGAAATGGTGATGTGATGGTATGATGGATGGAAGGTGTTAAGTATGGAGGTGTAAAATGATGTATGGGAAAATGATAAGAGTTTAACACAGAGTTGCAAAGTTGTTGTGAAACAATCTTCAGGAAAGGGTGACAATGACCGCATTGAAATTGCTAATATGGTTAAATGTTTGGAGAAATGCGGACGTGCGTACTTACTAGCAATGGAAAAGTGATTGGGATTAAGGAAATCTTCTCCATAATGAGAAATATGGATAAGTATGAAAATAAGTGAAAAGTGGAAAGTGAATGTGGACCTACGGAGGTGGAGACCTAAAAAATAGTTAAGGGATGGTGAGTAGCTCCGCATCCGCATCACTTTAAATTGACTAAGTATCAAAATAAAATCTAAAATAAAACAAAGTAAAGTGTTTTGGTGATTGCGGGGTTGCAGACCTGGTTAATTAAAAGAGAGTTTAAGAGTTGTATGTAGCTTCGCATGTGCATTTCAGAAAACGACTAAGTGCTTGGAAATTTTTTGATGTAAGAGAAGAGAGAAAAGTAGGATAAGAAAAGTGTAAAATAAATCTTCATAGTAACTACATATAATACTAGATTGGTAAAAAAAATGGATCAACACCCCCATATTCAATTCAGATAAATTTTCAGTAGATATGCCTATAAGTTGTTCTGTGGATTCTTGGAATGCAGTAACATTGATTTTTCTTGTTTGGTATTCAATGATGAAATGGAAATTACTCCAAAGTTCTTCTCCTTATATAGAAATAAGTTATATATATTTAACCATTGCAATCTAGAAGTAAAAACCTTCTTTCATTTTCCCCCTTTCTTTTCTCTTTTCACATCTTAATTTCCATTCATTTCACATCGATATAATCACCAAAGTAAAATGTTGGGTACATTCATATTAAAATATTTAGTACATAGCCCCAAGGGTTAGCTCAAGTGGTTCTAAGAAAGACGTGAATCTATCCCCAGCGAAGGAGGTCACATGTTCAAATCTCTTGTCCCTGCTTGGGATTAGGCCTGCCATGGACACCAGGCCCGATGATTTACCTTGCTTACCATCCACGAAGTGGGGAAGTACTCAGGGGTTTCTTGTGAGATATTTCCTCGAAAAAAAAAAGAAGAAAATATTTAGTACATAATGAAACAATCACATATTTGATTTATGTATCAATTTCGTCTAAATAGAGAGAGAAAAGAGTTTGTTCATTATTTGGATTGGAATGGAATTCAAAATATATATCTCTTTTTGTTCAAGAATAAGAGATCATAAAAATCGATCTCTAATGAAACATTCAATCAAAACCAAAAAGGGATTTCACTCAATAAGAGTGATTAATTTCAGATAGGAAAGGTTCACTTTCCATATCTCCATCAAATTTTAATATTAGTGATGTTGATATATTCATAACCAAATGGGTCAAGTTCACTTATGTTTCCTACATTTTTTCCACTTCTTTTGAAGACCGTTAACTTCAAATTCCCATGTATCCATAATTCTTTTGATGTGTCCAAAATTTACGAAGATGGAGTAGACTATTGTTGATTTTATAGTAAAGGTATGAAGAAGACTAGTATTGAAAAAATATAGTCATCCTCCCCTCATATTAGTTGTGAGACTCTATCATAACAATTATTTTTCCTGAAACCTATCATGACAAATATTTTTTGTCCCTCAAAAAAGGGTTTTCATCATGAGAAGATTTGGATCATATGACGAGAAATGGATATCTAGACCTTCATTCTTCATAGGAAACATGATCCCTTTACTAGAATTGAATCGATGATGTACACCTTACCATGTTGTTGCTATATTATTGACTGGAAAGGGTCCCCCATCATTAATAATGAGTTATTCTATTACAGTACATGGACAACAAATTAGATGCACATGATCCATACATATTTGTAGATATCAAATTGAGAACATATATTGGTAGCTCATACGTTTACATGAAAGGAGGGTTAGGATGTATACAATGGAAACTCTAGGTTGATATAATAGAATTTAATGGAGTCACATTATGTTATACCTAAAACCAATATCGAATGTACATGATCCCTTCCTTTTCTTTTATGGCTAGCTTGTTGTACTAGGCTTGTGGGATTGAAACGAGAGGGTAGGGATGGCTACTTTGGAAGTGAACTGCAGGTCGAGCTTATATGAAGAGAATGGAGACAAGTTACGCCTAAAAATGATTATAAATAAACTTTGTCCATAAGGGAGATATAAGTAAGGAAACTATGAATCTCATGGAGAGTTTGATGCTGGCTTGGGATCAAATTTTGCATCATTCTTATCACATGCAAGTTGGATGAGAAGTGGTGTTTCCATTGGTAGGTAGGTGGGTTATGCATAAGAACATGGTCTTAGGAGGGTAAAAAAAAATGGAAATAGTTTCTCATAACCCACAGGCTAAGGAGAAAAAGGAGAAATTTTCCCAAAGAGAGGCTTGTGACTAATTAGCTAATTGGTGAGGCAATGGCTTACTAGGACGATGATCAGTAGTTGGTCCAATAGGATGGTCAGTCATACTGTGACTGAGACATGGCTTGGACTCTTATGAGAGGTAGAAATGGGGAATTTTCTATGGTAGCAGGGGATTTTCCACAATAATAGTAAGACAAAGGATGCAAGTGTTATCCAAAATGATTGAGTGTAAAGAATATATAGGTGGTTTTTCAAGTTTGTCACCAAATCCCAAGCTCAACTCTAAACAAGTGGTGGCAACTACCATGTCGCTATAATTTAAGGGTAGAAGGAATTTACAATGGAGCGATGAAATGTGTTCAAATTGGAAAGAACACCAAAGACAAAAGAACTATGTCGGATCAACATTGACATTGAGAGATGAAATCTAGGGGACCAAATGCAATTATATACCCCATTAGTTCTATCCATAAATGATGGATACTATGAGTTATGAGTATTGACCTGCACAATGTTTTAGCTAACACATTAGGTATTCCAGTGAGGGAGTACATTCACAAGAATGAAAATCAAATGATTTGACAGGGGCCCGCATAGGCGATGGAGAGTGTGGTTCAATTCGATGAAAACTGAAGAACCTTACCCATGCTTAACATGCCATGAATCCTCCCAAAAGAAAGGAGTGATTTCAGGAACATAGACATAAGGGGTGCATGGATGTTGTCATCTCATGGTGTAAGGTGTTGGGTTAAGTTCTGCAATGAGCACAACCCTCTTGTTTAGTTTCCATCATTGTGTTTGGAACCATGAGCAAATTGCTAGTGATAAGTCGAAGGAAGGCGAGGATGATGTCCATTCATCTTGTCCCTGACACCTTGGGTGAGACATGTGCTACACTGGTCAAGACAAAGGGTTGTGTGTAATTCCCCTCCTTTCCTAAATTTTCTATGAGAAGGAATATGAGGTTAATTCAAGGATTTACTGAAGAGTTAGTGACCATGTTTTCTCATTATTATTTATATATGCGACATATTTAAGGTACTTGATTGAAATTATTGTTATTGATGATATAAATTTTTGAGTTCATTGGCATGTAAATTATGATAAATATATGTGTGAATCATCAAATGAATACTTACATTTTGATCAAGTGTGAGTTGTGTTAGGTGGACAGGACCTGCAGGACTCTTGGGCGGAGTTGATTGAATAAAAGGGAAGGCTATGGAAGACAAATTAAATTGTGCAAAATATTAATGAAAACAATTTACTTTTCTTGATACTTTGCTTATATTTTGTGACGTTATTTCATTGATCTAAGTGATGTAGGACATTTGACACCTGAGGAGGACACATGTGGATATGGCTACTTAAGAGAACTCTAGATTGGGAGTCAAATAATAAATATTTGTGGAGGATAACTGGTAATATTAAGAAATTAATTATTATGATGCTTATATGATATTGACCTACATATATGCATGGTTGTTACATGTGTAGGATACAAGGCAAACCTTTCCAACTTGTCAATAGATGGATATTGGCCATTGTGAATTCCCCACTACTAAACCCATAAAAATTTCTAATACCATTAATTTAAATACAAAGCATCATGCTAAACATTATCATACATTTAACATCAATAATTTAAAACATGAATGCAACTAATATACTCTCATACAACAAAATATAAATCATTTCAAACACAAAGTTAATTCACAACAAATTAAACCATCAATATAACTCAGACATAAGATACAACATTTATATTTTTATAACAGTTGTGAAACCAGTTGTAGAGGATGAATGTTCCACCCAACCATAGACTTGTTGTTCCAAATATCAACAACAAGTCACCCCCACATTGGAGCTAGGAATCCACAAAAGAGGGTGTTTCTCCATTGTCCACTCACAAATCAAAATTCCCACAACCAATTAATTTTTCCTACAACTATCCCAACTCCTCCAACTTTCTTCTTCTCAACCTGCCCAACCCAAGGAATGTATCTCCTTCTCTACATGAAATCTCTCGGATTGTACCATTATTTTATTAGGGATTCCAACATAGGTTGGCTAGGAATATCTCTGTTGAGGACTCCAGGGATGTCAACCACCAGGAAAACTACAGTAGAAATCTTATTGTTCCAGTGAAAAATATCACACAAAGAGTTCACTCTATAGGCTTGACAACCTGCCTCTTCTAAAATCCTGACAACTTGGTTCTTCAGCCTTCAAAAACTCCCACTGAAAATTCCAACATTGTTGCCTCCAAGCTCAAACCCTCTCATCCCTTGTCGTCTCTTCATTTCCATGCACAAAATTGTCTATAAAAACTCCCCTATAATCCCATACAAATTTCCTCTCCTTTTTCCTACTTACTTGACTCACACTCTTCCTCAAGATGATTGTACTCAACCCCATTACCCTAATAACTATGGGATGTGACTTCTCACACCCACCCTCTTACATGTATTCAATGAGTGGGTCCTTATACACTCAAGGGAACAATTAGAAGTCTAACTCAAAAAATTTAAATTAGGAAAAAGGTTTGGGATTTAAAACCCATGAATAAGATCCCATTAGAATCCTCCCCTCTTGTGGATAACTCAACCCCCATATCTATGTCAACGTCCATCTACAACTGGCATCACCTTTTTATTTATCAATTTTGGATATACAAGTTCACATATCATACCTACATTATACATTACTAAACTGGGGATTAAAAAAAGGATGTTACATTCCCCCTCCCCTACACTTTTTCACTGTCCTCAGTGCACAACATCATGCTGATATACATGTACAAATTTACATCATAATAGTAAAAATATAAAAATTCTACAAATTTCACAACTCAAGAAAGAGTTCCAACCATAATCTCTTGTTCCTCTCAACTTTCCCAACCTAAGGAATGTACCGCCTTCTTTTCATGCAGTTCCTTAAGTTGTACCATTATTTTATTAAAGCTTCTAGCGCATATTGGCCAGGAAGCTTCGATATGTGGTTCTTGGAACTATAGCTGCCCAAAATTGAGTCTTGCATTCTTATATTCCATTTCTTCAAAATTGAAAAAAAATTGTGAGTACTCCTCATGCAAGGTCTCGTCGTTCTCCCACATAATGTATTCAATACCATAGTAGGTCCATTGGACATTTACCAGGCTGATAGATTTGTTCCTGAGAACTTTGAATTTTTGGTCCAGGATGCGCAATGGTTCCACCCAAAAGTATCCTTCATGTTCCACCTTGATCACAATCCAATCAATTATGTGGTTAGGGTCAGACAGATATTTATTCAATAAAGACACATGAAATACATTATGAACTCTTATGTATTTAGGCAATGCTAACATGTATGCAACTAGACCTATCTTCTCCAATAATTGAAAGCCCATAATATCTCGCTTCCAACATTGGGCAACATCCCAATCTTAGTGAGCTTCTTTTCACTTTTACTTTTAATAACACATTCTCTCTCACTTCGAAATCTTTGTATATTATCTTCTTGTATGCATAACTCTTTTTCCTATGCCGGGCAACTTTTAAATTCTACCTGGTCTTTTTCATTTAATCTTCCATTTACTTTAGCAAATTTGGCCCAATAACTGCTCTGTCTGTTGAGTTATCCCAACTTACTTGTGTGATTCATTTTATGCCATACAAGGCCTCAAATGGTATTATCTTCAATGTTGCACGTTGGCTGTTATTGTAAGCAAATTTGACTAAATGGATATAGTTCTCCCACTTGGATGGTTGGTCCATTACATACATTCTTAGCATATCCTCTATTATCCCGTTAGTCCACTTTGTTTTCCCATATGACTCTGGGTGATATGTTGTATTGAAATTTAAATTTGTCTTAAATCCTTTAAATAACCCCTTCCAGAAATTTGATGTGAATTTGAGGCCTCTGTCCAAAACAATTGTCTTGGGTACTCCATGTAGCCTGGAAATTTCCTTCATGTAAATTCTTGTAATGTTATCTTCCTTGTGAGTTGTCTTAACTGGAATAAAATGTGCAGGATTATTTAATTTATCCACCACTACCATGATGAAATCATGTTTCTTCACTGTTCTAGGCGACTTAGTAATAAAATCAACTGCAACAATTTCCTATTTCAACTTAGGAATGGAAAACGGTTGTAGTAGTCCATCTAGATTTCTATGCTCAAATTTTACCTTTTGACATTCTAGACATCCGACCATGTAATTAGCCACCTCTTTCTTCATTCCTGACCAAAAGTATTGGCTTCTTACATCTGCAATTGATTTCTGATATCTTGGGTGCCCAACATATGGCACATTGTGCATTTCTCTCAACATTGTATTTTCCATCTCTTAGGTGTTTGGCACATATACTTCCTCTATGTACATGAGGACTCCATCTTCTATTAGCTCAAAATCTTTAAATTTATGTTGAACATTACCTTGTTGTAATGTTTCTTTTATTCACAAACAATGCTAATATGAATTTGCAACCTTTAAAATTATGTCTTTTAAATCAGTCTTGTACATGCTAATGGTTGTAGCATACAAGTTGTGCACTCTCCTTCTGAATGCATCAACCACTTGGTTCTCTTTTCCCTTGATATGATTTATATCAAAATCATACTCACTAAGGAATTCTAGCCATCTAGTTTGTCTAACATTTAGTTTTGGTTGCCCAAACAAATATTTCAGACCACAATAGTCTATCATTAGTTAAAATTTTCTACCCATGAGATAATGTCTCTATATTTTTAATGTGTGAATAATCACTATCATTTCTAAATCATGCGTGGAATAATTCTTCTCACGTTCTTTCAATTTTATTGAATCATAACATACCACATGTTCATTTTGCATGAGGACTCCACCAAGCTCTTCCTTGCATGCATCAATGCACACAACAAAATATTCATTTGGGTATGCAATATTCAAGATTCACACACTTTTCAAAATGTTTTTCAACTATCGAAAAATATCTTCATATTTTAAATTCCTTTCAAATTTCACTCCCTTCATTTCCAAAGAAGTAATTAGGCTTGCAATCAATCATTGAAAAACCTTTTATGAATATTTAGTAATAAACTACAAGTCCCATAAATAATTTGACTTATGTAACATTTCTTGGAGCTGGCCATCCTCTAATGGCCTCTATCATCTCAGGATCAACTGCTATCCCATCTTCTGAAATAATATGACCCAAATAACGAATCTTCATTTGATAAAAGATGCACTTACTAAACTTGGCATACAATTTATGATCTCTCAAAACTTCTAGAATCATCCTTAATTTTTTTTTGTTGCTCCTTTGAATTTTATTAGATGAGTATATCATCCAAGAAAACAATTAAAAAATGTCCAGGTATTCCTTGAACACTCCATTCATCAGGCACATAAAAAAATTGATGCATTTGATAGCCCAAATGACACCACCACAAACTCAATATGTCCATATCTTGTCTTGAATGTTGTCTTGTCAATATCTTCTTCTTTTATTCTCACTTGATGATAGCCTGACCTCAAGTCAACATTAGAAAATATTATTTCACCTTTTAGTTGATCAAATAGAGCATCTATGCTTGACAAAAGATATTTTTATTTATTTATGGTGACCTTATTCAACTGTCTATAATCAATGCACAAACTTAAGGTGCCATCCTTCTTTTTCACAAAGATAACTAGGGAACCCCAAGGTGACACACTTGGGGCTATATACCCATTCTTTTTAAGTTCTTCTCGCTGCATTCACAACTCTTTCAAGTCTAGGGTGCCCATCCTATAAGGATTTTTGTACATATGGTCAGCTTCTGGCATCAAATCAATGGAGAAATCAATGCCATTTTTTGGTAGAAACTATGGAATCTCCCTAAATACATCCTCAAAATATTTCAATATTGGATGGCCTTCAAAATTTGGAATTTGATCTTTGGCTACCTCTTCCATATGGACAACACAAATATGACATCCCTTCTTGAAACTCTTCTTCAACTTTATTACTAAAATATCTCTAACAACTATAGTCCTTGGGATACCTTGAACCTTCCCTTTCTTCCATTCCTCATCAAGACATGTGATTGTCTTGTTGTAGCAGTCTAAAACATCATGGTGCTTGTCCAAAAAATCAATACCAATCAAATAGTCATATGACCCAAGTGGTATGATGTTCAAATATGATTTTGTGTTGAATCCATTCATGTCTATTGGACAATATTTAACCAGTTCATTGATTCTTCTCTTAGCCCCTATGACTAGCTGAACCAACCAAGATTTCCCATGATTGCTTCTTTTCTAGTGAAATATTTCAACAAGGTTAGGATCTATGTAACTATCGCTAGCTCCATAATCAATTAAAATTGCTATGGGATGGTTATTAATCTTATCTTCTACTTCAATTATGGGGGATTGGTATTCTACTTGCTTGTTGTCCAAGGCCACATAAATCCTTGACATGTTTCTTCCCATGTATTCAACTATATCATCCTTCCAAATATTGTGAACAATCCTCATCCTTTCTATTTCGTTAGGGAAATCCCTATACAAGTGGTCTCCCTCACATCCCCAACATTTTATGAGTTGTTGCCTTGGCCCTTTCCCAAAAGAATCTGCCATCTTGGGCTCATTTTGAGCTGAATTTCCTTGTTGATATTCTTAAGAGTTGTTCCTGTAAAAAGGTGGATTAACACCTTTCTTCATTTTACCCTTACCCTTGATATGCTTAAGAGTTGTTCCATCTTACCCTTCATTTTTTCATTCCTATATTTTTGGAAGGTTGGCCTCCCTATGGAAAGTAGGTAGCCCACTCGAAAACCTTTGGATTTTAACCTTCTCATCCTTTGTGAAGCCAACATACTTAATCAATTCAAAGAATATCCTCTCATATTCCTCCATTTTCACGCTTCCCAATTTGAGTTCAAAGAACTATTTCATCTTCTTATCATAATAATTCTTTGATAAGTATTTCTACTGGAAATATCCCTTGAACCATCTCCATGAGACCTTCTTCTCCTTTAGGTGCTTGGCCTACTTAAGCTAATCCCACCACATGTATTATTTTCCTTGAAGGTGTTAGGTTGCAATTATGTTTTCTACACTTGATGGGTAATCACCCAGCTGGAAATATTTCCTCATTCCTAACAGCTAGGATTCAACCTCTTCTCCCTTTCTATGCTATCCATTAAAATTCAATGTCTTGAGTTTCTTGATTTCACCTTGCAAAATATATAACTCGATTCTTCTCCACTACCTTCTAACAAGGGACACACTTGAGCTGCTCTTTGTCCCTGAATATGCATGATCTCTTCTAGTTGATTTCCCTAGCAAATGAAGAAGTCTGCTTACACTCCTTGAATTCCTATCATCCCTTCTACCATGGGATTTGGATGATGCAACTTATCTAACAATAGTTTCTACTTTCTTGGAGCTATTGACTCATGATTTGTCACCCATTATAAGATATCACAAAGAGTTGAGAAGCCTATATATATATATATATAATAGGTGGGGTCCCCTAGGAGAAAACACTGGAAAGATAAATTCCTAGCATCCTATGATATTTTATGAACGTATATATATGTTAAAAATAATGAATGGTCCTAAAGAGATATACATGTTTGGGTCATGGATTAAAATCTTATACAAAACACTTGTTTGTATAGCTAGCAAGTGCATTGTGTGGCAAACTTAAAATGCATCAAATTGGGATGAAAAGACATATGATAAGTTGCAAAAAGTACTCTGTTATATTATCAACATTATGGTAGCATTGATTCGCTACA
>JZKD02S1673272.1:825982-841239 GCA_000966675.3 Picea glauca
TATGAGATTGTTTCATGATCCATGATATATACATAATATATGATAGTGGGGTTTTTAGATTTATGCTTTCCCGGTAAAACATCTGTGTTATGTGTGATTGATATTTCTTCTTGATATTGCAATTGGCGACCGTGTTTTAAATTCCACAAGAATATTAGTAGAAGTGATTATGTATTTAACAATGGCATATAATTGTTAGATTAGGAGAATCTAGGCAATACATAATTTGTATTAAAATTTCTACACTTGCTTTGGTATGTCTCCTCTAGCTTTAGCCATAGATCCTTGGTGGTAGTGCATTGTCCCACGCTCTCTTTGATAGAACTTGAGATTCCACTAAGAATGGTCTTGAGAGCCAATGCATCATTCTTCTTGTCTTGCCTTTGAGATACAAACTTTGACTTGTTATTCAAAGGAACTGATCCACCAATAGGTGCCTTCCAAATACCCGCTCCTATTTCCTTCGACAAGTGCACTTTCATTTATATTCTCCATGTAGAATAATTTTCCTCATCAAGGATTGGAACTTCATCATCCATTTGTGTGTCCATGGATCTCCTCCAAGATTGTTAAGGTTTATAGTGAAGGCCTGCTCTGATACCAATTGTTAGACACACCAAACACACTTAGAGGGGAGGGGGGGGTGAATGAGTGTGGGACTCTTTTGCAAAAATTCCCCTTCACAAGAATCCTTAGTTAGCAATCACCATTTACTCATTACTTATTGCCATCAATTATAACCAGTTAAATGTGAACATCCATCAGCAACATATATCAAAAACATATTTCATCAATAAGTCTTCACCACAAGGGACACAAAGAACACTAGATGTATGTACAATTTTATTTTTATTATGGACTACAATCCTTGGGTTATCAACAAAAACTGAATAGAGTACAACTCCACAAGAACACCATGTCTATAATGCAAGACTCATCTTACACAACTCAACACCAACCGAGAAGAGGAATCAATCCTCAAAAGATACCAATCTGTTAACAAGTACATGACCTGTCAGTAGTGCAACATGCGTATGTACATTTCCTACCAGTAGTAAAAATCACATGTTTACGCGGCCTGTCTGTACTACAACCTACGTATCACTTCTAATTTACTTAAGGTTTTTCTCTTCAAGACAAACTCAGATCCTCTGCAGCCTTCAGTCACATTCACTACTGTCTTTCACTGTCCAATCTGAACCATAACCAATCACAACACATCCAATCTCTCCAACAACTTACTCATGCTCCTCAACCATACAATATGAATTCTATTCAATCATGTATAAGAAACCAGTATATTATGGAAATCATATCAATATTGAACCATAAGAGTGTTTCTCACTCCATCAACCAATACAAATCAAATCACTAAATCCATACCAATAATGCCTTAAGCATTCATCATACAATATTCAAGAGTATCCATCAAGACAACTATGTAACCATACCAGAGTTTCTATGGCATATCTGAGCCCATAGAGTGCATATATGGAACTTGCTTCACCCTTTAAGAACCTAATCATCATCTCACATCCAAGTCTTCATGAATTATTCATTGTACGCGCTCTGTCCTCCTTCAACCCCTGTATGTACATGCTCTGTCTCACTACAGACCATGTATATAAGCTCTTTGGCCCACTGCTGCTTGCGTGCTCCTTTAGAAACTAAGGTTTCTAAACTTCCGAAACTTTCGCCATCAAGATCTCAGACTTACAGAAACTTTGATGCGTCCATGAGATCCTCCAGACTCTCTCTCTCTTAGAATAGATCTTCAATGCATGCTCAAGCGATGTTTTTCACAAGAGACCCTTGCCTCTTATTTATACTCTACAAGTAACTTCCTTAGAATCATCTTCTAGGTCACTTTGCCCACATAGAAACTTTGTCCACATAATCACTTATGTTCAATTTTGCCCAATTTTCCACTTGTCCATGTATCCAATAGCCACTTGACCACTTAACCCTCTTTCCTCATTTTAGGGTTAACCTTCTTATAACCACTTTCCATGATTAGAAATTTCTCTATTTACTTTATTATTTAAATAATCCTCCTTGACTTTGTCACTTCACTTTATTTAAATAATATCTTCTTTGTAATCATTTTGACTTCTTTGACCTTTTGGGGTTTGAAGACATCATATGAGGGTCCTCCAACTTCGTAAGGCCATAAATCTCAAACCATGAGGAGCTATGTGACATTCCACATACCATTGGAAATGGAATGACATGTACTATCCATCTAGAATAGTCTTACCTGCAAATTCATTGATCTTGATCTCATTATTCCATACTTAAGCATGGGTTCTCTAACCATACTTCTAGGATAACTCAACCGCAAAGCATATTCCCATGAGGGATTTCACCATAAGGGGACCACTTTGGAGTTCATCCATTTGTACTCCTTATCAACCATGATAATACAATAATGAGTAATCTTTACATCAATCCAACTTGGTTCCATGTATCAATGACAACTCATTGATCCATCTTCATCTATCATCTATTAATGACAACTCATTAATCCATCTTGTATCCATGCATGACATCATATGACTATGATTTCACTTGACATCAATCCATTCATATTAAGGACAATACATACTTCATCAATATACTATGACAAGACATTGTTCATTTGACATCAATCAACATCAATCATTTGACATCAAACTTTTGACCTTTGACATCAATTAATCATCCTTTGGAATCAATCAATTCCTTGACATCAATCATCCTTTGGCATCAATCATTTGACATCAATGAAAAAATGATCCAACAACTACTTCTCTCTGGTTCATACTATCATTTTCCATTGTGTCCATTCTTGGAAAACGTTTCACTTTTAAAAGAAAAGGGGTTATGGAGAAAATGGGTCATTGGTTTGAACCCATCACTGTTATTATTAACGCTTGTTGGGGGTTCAAACTTGAACTTGTTTTAAGTATAGTTTGGTGATAGATTTATGTTCTTTGTTGGTAATAATGTGTTGTATGGCCAATACTTGTCTTATCCTATGTGTAAAGGGTTATAACTTGTGAATGAATTTATTTGCCCACATTCTTGATACAACCTGTGTCCATTATTTTATCTCTTACATTTAGTTTGACTCTGTCTACTCCTAGGCCTACATATCAAAGCAATGTGTATTGTTGTTTGGAGTTTTATAAAGGAAAAATCACATTATGTTCTCAACGTTAACCTTCCTCTCTGAAATATTTTGGCCAAGCATCATTTGTTTTCTCCTTGGCTACAAGAATAAACCCACTATTTTAGTTCAATTGCTTATTGACTTGCATACCCAACTTTGCTCTGTTCACAAATGGTCACGTTGTTATGAAATGGGTATGCCAAAGTAATTGGTATAAGTTGAGTTTGTATGGTAGTTGTTGGTTTACCATTTATGCAACATTTTGATATGTTGTGGAACTTGAGTCAAACCCAGTTAATGAATGGTAGTTGGTTGGGTAAAGGAAATGAGTTTGAATGACATGGAAATTAAGTTAATTTTTTTATTTTGTTGGATAAAATTTACATTTTTTCCCCTCATCATTTATATCACTTTTCATACAGTTTTCCCATTTTATCCCAATCATTTATATTCCCTTATTCCATGTTTTTTTTCCCTGTTTATGTAATAAAAGACTATGTTGATTTTCCTTATACAACAAAAAAGTATAGAAGAAGCATTTTAAGAGGGTTTGTTATATATTTGTTGGCACTATTGCAAACATGTATATATGGATTTAATTTTTCTCCTAGGTATCTTAATAATATATGGACAAATTAATATTTTTTTAGTGGGGCATAGTAATTTGCTTGATATAAACACCGTTATTACAGAGTTTTATTATATGATATATGATGAAGACATTGGTTTGTGAAGCATAATGATTGACTTGAGAAGTATCTTGGGGATTTTCTTAAAAGAGTTTCATGTTGATTGTATTTTGGTTCTGTAATGGAAAAAGTTTACACGTCTAACAGATATGTACATGTATGTTGACTGAGTTTAAATATTGAAAATTATTTTTCATTCATTCCTTTCATTATGTGCCATGTTACGCAAAATACATTTATATATCATTTACATATATATATATATATATATATATATATATATAGAGAGAGAGAGAGAGAGAGAGAGAGAGAGAGAGAGAGAGAGAGAGAGAGAGAGAGAGATGTAGACTATTTGTATACAGAGAATTTTACAAGAAATATGTAGTTCAAATTTTGAAAGTTGAAACAAAAGTGTGTTGAGTTGTGGATTTTCTTCCCTGTCTTACATTATTCCTATTCCATTGCTCCCTTTTATGCTTGAATTATTGTGCTATTCTCAGAGCCATAACTAAATCATATTCAACAAAGTTGTAATAGATATTTAGTATGGCTTGTCTTTTATTTTACTTTAATGATTTTTCACTGATTGAAATGATGATGGCAATTAGATGAGCTTTTTCAGTGGAAGGAGAAATAGAGGTGGAGATAGAGGAAATAGAGGGAGAATAAGAATATTTCTAAATGTATTTTAGCAACAAGGGAGGCACAAGAGAATGATATTTTCCATTCACTTTGACATTGATTCAAAAGAATTTAATCCGCTAGTACAAACTGGCTACATGAACCTTGGTGGAAAGCCTACATTGCCTCAACCACTAGCTCCTCCTAGTGCTCCTTTGCAGCCACATCCCAACATTGTAGACTTTCTTGATCCTCCTATCTAGCTAGTCAATAACGGTTGGGATAATAACCTTGTAAACCCACCCTCTGGTGTTGCTCGATGGCCTGATAATATCCTCTTCCCCATCCTCTGCATATAATACCACATGTTGGATCCACTGCCCCGATGGCCCATTCACCTCCTAAAGATTACAAAGTGCCTCCCCATGACCTCCATATATACAAAGAAAAGAACTCTACTACATCTCTTAGCTCCGAAGCATCTCAATCCTCCTCTATACATTCCAAACAACAATAAAACAAATAAAACAATGATAAAAGAGATATTATCTTCAGTGGAATGCACCTCGAAATAGTAAAACTAGATGAGAAAAAGTCTTATTATGAAGACTTTCTCAATCTCAAACCGGATGTGTCAGAAGGTAGAAAGAATAGAGAAGAGTTTTTCAAAAAGAAAACCCCCACCTATTTTAATTTGTATTATGACAATTCTATTTAGAAACTTGATACATTATTTGAGACAGACAACACACATATGCTATTATTTTTGGAAACTTTAAATATCATATCATTTTGGTATTTTAGGAGATACGGTTGTTTGTTGATTTAATGTATTTTTTATGGGTATCTTGTTTTGATATATTTCATGATGCCGATATATTTATATTGTTAAATCATTTTTGGATTTACAAGGGAATATTTGGAATAAAAGGAGCGAATACCTAGTGGGACCCCACCTATTATTTAAATTTGTATTACCCTTATAATAAATAAAATTGTCTTCTCCTAAATAAAGTTAATTAATTTTTTAAAACAAAAGCTAGTTAAACTACCCAACTACCTTATGAAGATATAAAAGAAGGAGAGAAAGACGAAGAAGGCATGGTAAAATAGAGAAGTAAAACTTCTGATAAGGTAGCTTTAGACTTGAGTGAAAATATTATATGTTCATTCCATACTAAGTTTTTCATTAGAGTTGAGTTATCTTGTTGACAACAGGGTTTCCTGAAGGTGGAAAAAAAAGACTAGGAAGCATTGGATGGTGATATGCTCCAAGGTCATTCATTTTCTTGAATTTCTATTTGGTTTTAGTTAGAAGTTTTTAATTCATTTAGTGCTAATTAATGCTAGTTTTACAAAATTCAAAACAACGATGCACATATAGCTTGGACTGATCCAACTCGGTTTTTTTTCCAGTCTTAATTTTTTTTTACACTAGTTATATATGTATGAGCCAAATAACATCTTTGACTTCCAAGAATTACATTGGTCCAATCCCTCACAGGGGTTTAAAGAGATATTGTTAGTTGTAGCTCAGATTGGTATTAATACAAATATTTGTTGATTTCTTCTCACTTATGGGATTTTTTATATACCGATTTTGAGATTTGTGCTTTGTTTATTTCATATTTTTCTTATCTACATGTTTTCATAAGTTCATTTTTTTGCAAATACACTCATGTACTTCACTTCAAATTATTTTAAATAAAAGACAAAAAAAATACATATTTATAAAATAACATCAGATCCAAGAATCACATTTCTTGAGGTCTGATTGAGATTTTTGACATGATGTAAACCTAGATTTATAATCCCTCCTATCTCACCTAGCCTGATGATATTTCATCTAGAATTAGATCTAGGAGCTTGATGGGGCTCAGAAAGGCCTAGCAATCAAAGTTCCCAGGATGGCTTCAAAACGGACGTGTGCGTAGGCCTCGTCGATATGAACCAAACACAACTTGAATGGGCTCAAACAAATGCCGTATTCTCTAGATATCATGATCTGTTCATTTTTCCAAACGAGTAAAAATTTGATGACTGTACAGTTCATACATTGCCACGTGGCAACTGACTGTACATGTCGTACCATCGTACAACTGACGTGGTAGGGTACGTAGATGATGACATGGTAGTGTCTAGAGGTGACACATGGAAGGTGACCATATAGTGACCTGGACAGGTTGTTGACGTGGCATGTATACGTGCACCAATTGGGAAGTGACATGTGTCACCACTGCAAGGGTGACACGTGGCACATCCGTACTGATGACGTGGTAGGACTTACACGTGGCAGGGTAAGTAGATGTATGAACTAATGATGTGTTGAACATGTGGCATGGTGACTGGACGTATGGACTGATGATGTGGTTCAATCTTGGGTTGTCACGTGGCCTAGTCATGTGGTGCCACGTGGCACCCTGTGGATGCCCAATGATGGCTGGGTAAAAATTTGTTAGGTCATGGGGTTTGAACCTATGACCTGCTCAGGAGCCAAAGGTTTAACAAACAGGGTGTAACCAATACCTTTACAGGTGTTGCTTGCTATGTGTTTGGTGCAATATTATTTTGAATGGGATGTAGGCACGGTTTTGGGGATAATCCCAGGTTGGCAGGGGCCAGCTGTAACACACCCACGATGGGGCGAAANCTATTCTCAGAGCCATAACTAAATCATATTCAACAAAGTTGTAATAGATATTTAGTATGGCTTGTCTTTTATTTTACTTTAATGATTTTTCACTGATTGAAATGATGATGGCAATTAGATGAGCTTTTTCAGTGGAAGGAGAAATAGAGGTGGAGATAGAGGAAATAGAGGGAGAATAAGAATATTTCTAAATGTATTTTAGCAACAAGGGAGGCACAAGAGAATGATATTTTCCATTCACTTTGACATTGATTCAAAAGAATTTAATCCGCTAGTACAAACTGGCTACATGAACCTTGGTGGAAAGCCTACATTGCCTCAACCACTAGCTCCTCCTAGTGCTCCTTTGCAGCCACATCCCAACATTGTAGACTTTCTTGATCCTCCTATCTAGCTAGTCAATAACGGTTGGGATAATAACCTTGTAAACCCACCCTCTGGTGTTGCTCGATGGCCTGATAATATCCTCTTCCCCATCCTCTGCATATAATACCACATGTTGGATCCACTGCCCCGATGGCCCATTCACCTCCTAAAGATTACAAAGTGCCTCCCCATGACCTCCATATATACAAAGAAAAGAACTCTACTACATCTCTTAGCTCCGAAGCATCTCAATCCTCCTCTATACATTCCAAACAACAATAAAACAAATAAAACAATGATAAAAGAGATATTATCTTCAGTGGAATGCACCTCGAAATAGTAAAACTAGATGAGAAAAAGTCTTATTATGAAGACTTTCTCAATCTCAAACCGGATGTGTCAGAAGGTAGAAAGAATAGAGAAGAGTTTTTCAAAAAGAAAACCCCCACCTATTTTAATTTGTATTATGACAATTCTATTTAGAAACTTGATACATTATTTGAGACAGACAACACACATATGCTATTATTTTTGGAAACTTTAAATATCATATCATTTTGGTATTTTAGGAGATACGGTTGTTTGTTGATTTAATGTATTTTTTATGGGTATCTTGTTTTGATATATTTCATGATGCCGATATATTTATATTGTTAAATCATTTTTGGATTTACAAGGGAATATTTGGAATAAAAGGAGCGAATACCTAGTGGGACCCCACCTATTATTTAAATTTGTATTACCCTTATAATAAATAAAATTGTCTTCTCCTAAATAAAGTTAATTAATTTTTTAAAACAAAAGCTAGTTAAACTACCCAACTACCTTATGAAGATATAAAAGAAGGAGAGAAAGACGAAGAAGGCATGGTAAAATAGAGAAGTAAAACTTCTGATAAGGTAGCTTTAGACTTGAGTGAAAATATTATATGTTCATTCCATACTAAGTTTTTCATTAGAGTTGAGTTATCTTGTTGACAACAGGGTTTCCTGAAGGTGGAAAAAAAAGACTAGGAAGCATTGGATGGTGATATGCTCCAAGGTCATTCATTTTCTTGAATTTCTATTTGGTTTTAGTTAGAAGTTTTTAATTCATTTAGTGCTAATTAATGCTAGTTTTACAAAATTCAAAACAACGATGCACATATAGCTTGGACTGATCCAACTCGGTTTTTTTTCCAGTCTTAATTTTTTTTTACACTAGTTATATATGTATGAGCCAAATAACATCTTTGACTTCCAAGAATTACATTGGTCCAATCCCTCACAGGGGTTTAAAGAGATATTGTTAGTTGTAGCTCAGATTGGTATTAATACAAATATTTGTTGATTTCTTCTCACTTATGGGATTTTTTATATACCGATTTTGAGATTTGTGCTTTGTTTATTTCATATTTTTCTTATCTACATGTTTTCATAAGTTCATTTTTTTGCAAATACACTCATGTACTTCACTTCAAATTATTTTAAATAAAAGACAAAAAAAATACATATTTATAAAATAACATCAGATCCAAGAATCACATTTCTTGAGGTCTGATTGAGATTTTTGACATGATGTAAACCTAGATTTATAATCCCTCCTATCTCACCTAGCCTGATGATATTTCATCTAGAATTAGATCTAGGAGCTTGATGGGGCTCAGAAAGGCCTAGCAATCAAAGTTCCCAGGATGGCTTCAAAACGGACGTGTGCGTAGGCCTCGTCGATATGAACCAAACACAACTTGAATGGGCTCAAACAAATGCCGTATTCTCTAGATATCATGATCTGTTCATTTTTCCAAACGAGTAAAAATTTGATGACTGTACAGTTCATACATTGCCACGTGGCAACTGACTGTACATGTCGTACCATCGTACAACTGACGTGGTAGGGTACGTAGATGATGACATGGTAGTGTCTAGAGGTGACACATGGAAGGTGACCATATAGTGACCTGGACAGGTTGTTGACGTGGCATGTATACGTGCACCAATTGGGAAGTGACACGTGTCACCACTGCAAGGGTGACACGTGGCACATCCGTACTGATGACGTGGTAGGACTTACACGTGGCAGGGTAACTAGATGTATTAACTAATGATGTGTCGAACATGTGGCATGGTGACTGGACGTATGGACTGATGATGTGGTTCAATCTTGGGTCGTCACGTGGCCTAGTCATGTGGTGCCACGTGGCACCCTGTGGATGCCCAATGATGGCTGGGTAAAAATTTGTTAGGTCAGGGGGTTTGAACCTATGACCTGCTCAGGAGCCAAAGGTTTAACAAACAGGGTGTAACCAATACCTTTACATGTGTTGCTTGCTATGTGTTTGGTGCAATATTATTTTGAATGGGATGTAGGCACGGTTTTGGGGATAAGCCCAGGTTGGCAGGGGCCAGCTGTAACACACCCACGATGGGGCAAAAAACAAAAAAAATATTTCATTCTCCTTACAAGAACAAATTATCTCTTTCTACGGTTTCAATTTAGAAAGTTGGGGAACTAGCCTGACCTCCCGGTCAAGGATCTCCGATTCTGGAGCCAAATGACTCTCTGAGACATTGATGGTCTCGTTTTGTAATAAAACACAGACCCTTTTTAATTATTGGTGCAGGTCTAATGGTACTCGTGACCTTCCCTTCGTGCTTGCGAAATCTCCGAGTTTGGGTGCTATCCCCTTTTTTGATAAGCCCCTCCTTGAGGTGACCTTGGGAAATAACCTCATGTAACCACGCGATTGTGGGAGCAGCCAAGGGTGGTTTGAAAACAAACTTCTTTTTTCCCCGCAATTCATCCCAAGCCTCCACATGTCCTTTCTCCAAAACCGTGGTTTGGATTGCGGCCCACCCTCAACTTTTTAAATTTCACGCACATTCGATCCCCGCAATGCGATGAGACCTTTGATCTTATGATCTTGACGGTACTCTTGAACTGACGACTCATATCTGCCCCTTTTTAAATCAACATACGTGATTTTCTTCGAGACTTCGGTGTTCAAATTTTTCACCTCTCAAACCTTGTTTTCTTTGTAGTGGCTATCTCCTGGAGTGGAAGATCTGCTGACACTTGTCCCTCTCAATCAAGCAATTCACATGAACTACGACTCTCTGGACTTCGGGATTTCTTGTTCAATACCCTCTCTTTCTTCCAGAATGATTTTTTTCCAGAGTGGCAGATCGTTTTCCACGTGTCCTCTCAAAATCAACGGCCCTGGTCCTCTTCGGGACTTCGACACTTTTCAACCAAGACTAGATCTATGGCCTTCAACTCCCTTCCCGATCAACGATCGAGATTCTGCTTCAGAAATTTGACACTTTCAAATTCTTCTCCTTTTCATTCTCCTAGATTGATTCCACCCAGAGTCCACGATCTATCGCCACGCACCCTTCTAGATCTACGGTCTAGATTCACTTCAGGTCTCTGGATCTCCGAGCTTTGGGAGTTTCAACTCTCAACTAAAACTCTCGAAGTGTTTTTACCGAAATATCTGATCTATTGACACGTACCCCTCCTTGCGATCAATGACCAAGACCTACTTTGGGTATTTACCCGAAGTCTACAAGCTTACACTGCCTGTCCTTTGGATCTGATGCTTGAGATTTACTTCGGATGATCTGACGATTGAGATCTATTTCAAATGATCGGACGATTGAGATTTACTTCGCTCTCCAGTTCTCCTGGATTCGGGAGTTTCAAATCTCAACTAAAATCGTGAAGTGATTTCTTTGGAGTCGACGATGTTTCGTCACATGTCCCTCTGGATCTGATGGTCCATATCTCCTTCAGCTCTCCGGGGTTCGAAAATCTCAATTCTCAAACTTTGCATCCTCTTGAACTCACGGTCTGCTGACACGTGTCTTCTGGTGATCAACGACCCAAATTCTCCTCTAGGTGATGAACAACCTCAATTTACTTCGACTATTTCACCTCATCCTGGTCTACGAACTTTTGGAGTTGTGGACCTTGCGTCACCTTTCCTTCTTGATGATGGACGGTCAAAAACTAGTTCGTGACTTTGGGACTTTGGTAAGTCCACTCTCCTGTGTGTGCAAAGCACTAAGGCTCGAGCACCTTGCTTCTATCAGAAGACTATTGGTCCTCTGCGTTTTGATCCAATGACCACTATCACTCCTCCTCCTGAGCTTCTCATCCCTTCCAAATTAGAATATTATCTAAGTGTTCAAAGGCCTCACCTTTGTTCCTCCTACGAGTCCGTCTCTTGGACCTTGTTTGCACTTATGAAAAGTGCTTATTTATTCTGAGCTTGAACTCCTTGAAGATTTCTATTTCCCATGAATATTATCTATCCTAAGCTTAATAGATTTCATCCTCCCAGAGACTTAGGGAAACTGGGAGTGTCAATGGGCACCCGTGAAAACTATGCCCAAGGTCAACGAACTCATAGTCCCCTTATTTTAGCTTAATCCATCACAGGGCTTGAGCATTTACGTTTACAAATCATGAAATATCGTACTCTCTTAAATACACAATTTAAACAAGAATAAAGAGATACAATATAACCATTAATCAAACAGGCACATCCCTGGGTCATTCACAGTATATGTAATTTTATTTCATAATTACAGCTCAATTTCACAGTGTATGAGAGTACTTATCTATTACAAGTTGCATCCAACTAACTGACTATGGGTGTGTGCCTTTCCACCCAATCATAGGCTCAAAGGAATTCATTCTTAGCACTCTGGGCACCCCTGTGCCAATCCATGATATCACTAGGGAACTTATGCCATTTCTTAGAGAGACTCTCTCTGTCACAGTGAACCTGCGAGGTTTATCAGATGCTTCCTCAGCATCAATCTCACGTTCGGGTCCTTCAGGTCATGTTCTCTGCACTTCCTTTTGGGTTCACACATCTCCCTTATGATATTGTTCTCTCCTCTCCTCTTCCCCTCTTGCCGTGTCTCTGTCTGTATCTTACCTTCCCTCCTTTTGAAGGTTTTTCGACCTGTCCTGTTCCTTTTGTCAGAAGGAAGCTCGAGTCTGCAGGTCTCTGTGGTACTTCGGGCTGACATTCTATATCTAGACCATACTTCTATTCATGGGGGTGGTTGATAATTCAACCATCGGTCCTCTCTTCATTAACTGATTTATTTCCTCTAGAGATACCATGGCTCATACTTCAAGGCTTCAACCCCAACGGTCAGTTATGGGAAGTTTAACAATAATACATTTACATTGTCCACATGCCTTAGCATGGTAATCCTATTTTATGATTAATTACAAGCTGGGGGAAATAGGGTGTTACAATTCCCTCCCCCTTAAAGGAACACCGTCCTCGATGTTCTTTCTCAAAAGCACCTGTCATGTCTTTCTCATTCACCTGTTTCAAAACTATTGATCCTTCTTTCTCGGTCAGGTCCTTTTTCAAACCCTTAATCTTGGTCACCTTCTTTCAATAATTCTTGGACAACAATACTGTTAATCATAGTCTTATGCGAAAACATTGCATAAAAATTTCTAGGAAAATTTCATAATCCTAGCACAATAATTATCTGCCCAGTTTGTGGATTTGTATCCACATGGTTGTTTTTTTTTTATCTAGGCTCATTGTTTTTCCTTGACATACGCATTGGGTGCATGATCTCAAGAAATAGTTTACAAGAACTATTAAGGTATCCTCTTCCTTGAGGTCACTCACCCTCTAGGCCCAAGCTCAGGCATCCCCTTCTCTGTTATATAGTCCCTCGGGTGATCCATCTTGCCTTGCCAAGGTTTTCTCGCAAAAGAATAACTAACCATCGTGTGAATGATCCAAATCAATAGTTTACAAGAAATATTAAGGTCTCATATTCCTTGTGGTCACTCACCCTCCAATCCCAGGCTCATACATCCCCTTCTCTGCTATACAGTTCCTCAGGTGATCCATCTTGCCTTGCCAAGGTTTTCTCGCACAGGAATAATTCCAAAGACTTTATCGATCCTTATAGTCAAGGCGTCCCTCAGATTTTCTCTACCATGGCATCCCTCCGATTTGTGTTACCCCAACACAACATATTCTAGGTGATCATGGCTTACCACGGGGTTCTCATAGCTCAACAGTAGCCATTTTTCATACTTTTACAGCTTGATAGCCTTTCGGCTCAACAAAAGTTAGGGACGAAGGTTACTCTCCTTCCCTTGGCACAAAAATAGTTAGGGACGAAGGTTACTCTCCTTCTCCCGACTCAATCATAGATAGGGATCATGAAGGTTACTCTCCGTCTCCCGAGTTAGTCTCTATTTACTGCGATCAAAACATACTCTTTTTCACAGTTCTTCCTTGAATATGAGATCAGTCTCTCGTCTCTCCACTCTTCACAGATATTTGCCTTTCACCTGTATCACAGGTATACATAAATTCATGAGACATCATAAATTTTAAATTCAAAATCTTCTTGTAAATCTGTCACCCATAGATTTTCCAAATTCCACACTTTATTTTCATATTTGCTTCGCATAAGAACCAGATTCATAATTATGGGACTTTCCTTCCCATAGTGGTTTGGCTCAGTAGGAAATTGATCTTCCTTATGGGCTTAAAAAGTTTCCATATCCAAGACCCCTTTCCTCCCTACAATTCATTCTTTACACAACCAAACAAACTGTATGTCACACACCCACTACGGCATAATAATTTTTTTTCTTTTCCTCAAGGGACATAATCCCCGTAGTCCTACAGGGGCCTAGCACAGGCTAGTTCTTCCCTATTTACCTCCATGTGATCATGGGTTAGAACCACAGGCCAAACAAATATGGCGTTCTTTCACTCTTTGTGGCTCAGCACTACCAAAGTGTCGAGTCTTTCGACTCTGCAAACCACGACACAGTGAAGCGTTGAACCCGAAAGGGCTAGGAGTACAAGATTCCTATTTGGGTCTTGTCCTCGTGACCACATTCCGTGACCTCGTGCTTAAATCGGCAAGGACCTTACCAGCCCTTTGCGATTCGGGAAATCATGATGCATGAATTCTTCCTTTCCCATTCAAATCCCCGAAATCCATGAAGTCTCCCAAGTTTCCCTCCAAAGGAGATCAACGGCTGCAAGTCCCCCATGATCCGACGGTTTGGATCCTCTCGGGATTTCGGTGCCTGGGGATTTGAGATGCAACAATCCCCCCCCAAAATAACCCATGTCATGCAAATCTTTGAATTCCAGTATGGGGATCCATGTAGGAGATCAACGGCCCTTGATAGTTTGGATCCAACGGTCCACATGATTTCGGAACTTTCCCTGAGCTCTGACCGCTCACCACGCGTCTCCCTTGATGGACGGTATTGGTTTTGGTGGAGGTTAACGCCACCTTTCCAGGTGCCTTCCACCACCTTTCTTCAGCCATCGTGGTCTCTTTTTTAGCATATCCCCCCCCTCAGCAGTCCTGTAATATTTATATTCGTCGACCTTTTTCACAAGGTCCATTCACATCACATATTCACATTCTTGAGTTTGCCACAGTTCTTGGCCACTATAGTTATTTTTTTACAAACTGGGGGAAACAGGGTGTTACAATTCCGTCCCCCTTAAAGGAACATCGTCCTTGATGTTCTATCTATTAACATGACCTGCATGTACAGATGTAAACAAAATCAGATATGCCTGTTTAATGGCATCCTCCATTTCTCATGTAGCCTCATCTGGGCCAAAATGTTTCCACTACACCTTGACCTGTGCAATGGTTTGGTTCCTGAGTAGGGTTTCCTTTCTGTCCAGTATGCATTGGGGTCCTGGTAGAAACTCTCCATTCAGTTCCACCTGAATCACAGACCAATCAATTGTATGATTAACATCATGTAC
>JZKD02S1673272.1:870866-886526 GCA_000966675.3 Picea glauca
TAACAATAATACATTTACATTTTCCACATGACTAAGCATGGTAATCCTATTTTATGATTAATTACAAGCTGGGGGAAACATGGTGTTACACCATCCCAGCCCGACCGGAGGCTAGAAACTAGGACTTATCACTGCATGTGCGTGGATGTAGGGTGGTATGGCCACATGGCCCAAGCCATGAGACCAGGGGCTACTGTATAGAGGGGGATACACCGGATTGAAGGGCGCATAGAGGACTAGGGATAGGCCATATGGCCTTTCACATATGACCCAGAGCCGATTGTTAAGGGGGGTCAGCACGTAGGGCTTATCCCATGGACACCTGGAGGGCGCCCATATGAACCAGAGCTCAAGTAAAAGGGGCTGCGCCCCAATATATTTGTAGAAGTGGGTTTTAATACATTATAATAGTAATTTTATTGGTATTATTCAACAATTTTTGGAGATTTTGGTCATTTTTGGGAGATATTGGGCCCTTTTTGAGGCCATATCTTGGGGAGAAGTTGGGAGATGGTTACCAACTTCATATATATATAAAATAGGGCTTCTTGAAGCCATGGAAAAAGGTTAATAAAATAGTTATGTTCAATATTTTCCAAGCCAAAGCCATTTTTATGCAGGGAAGCTATTGAGGAAGCACACCTTTGCGGGCCATTTTTGGGAGCTCCGATCATCCGTTTTCAGTGCTGTCTATTTTGTTGGGTTCTAAATATCTTGTAGAACAATACCAGATAATTTTTTAACATTTTGGCACTACTGTGATGTACTTTTAAAGCTTCAAACATAAATAAGAAAGTCTCACCCACTGAGACAAAGGCCCGAAGACGTAGGCAAGATTGTCGAACTTCATTATCACATTGGTGTTTATGGTTTGTTGATCCTCATGATTTATTTCAGATATGTATATGTGTATGGTTGTTATGCTTATTCTATAATTCTTCCTCTTTCATCTAGCTTCCTAAATGGTTAATTAACACATGCATAATAACTCAACCATTGTCGTTTAAAATATCTTTTTGGAATAAGTGGTATCAGAGCTAGTTGATGTTTGGATTTGAGTTTTACATGTTAACCAGAGAGAGGCTACATCGTGGTGAAGGTGAGCTTGTTGAAGAGAATCCATTGATTGGATTGAGAAAGAGAACTTCTCAAAGTGAGAAGATGGCATCGAAAGAGGGACTTTCTCAGGATGAGAAAGAGTTTCGAAAGACTTTCTTCTCTATGTCGGAGATGATGAAGGTTTTGTATGAGGATTACTTGGAACATAAAAGACCAAATCTAGGTGAATATTCAAAGGGAAAAAGTGAAGAAGGAGAGGATCTTCCTCAAATTCCTCCTTCACCTCCATCTTCTCCTTCTTCTTCAAGTTCAAGTTCTAAAATCACTACAAAGAAGCATGTCCATAAACATAAGAATGAAATGCCTTTACTAAAACTTGATGTTAAATTCGAATTACCTATATATGATGGTGAAGTTAATGCAGAGAGACTTGACAATTGGGTTAGATAGATGGAGGCTTATTGCAGTGTGCAACAAATCAAAGATGAGGCCACTCAAATCAAGTTAGCATCGCTTAAAATTGTAGGAACAACACTCATCTGGTGGCAAAGCAAGTTTCAAAATGGCACGCAACAAGTGGGTAATGTATTTCCATCACGACAAAGTTTTATTTCTGCACTTAGAAAGAAATTCTATCCTTTGGGTTATAAAGAGAAATCTTTAATTGAATGGCAAGCTCTTAAACTAAGAAAATGACAAACAATGCAAGAATACACCGATGGATTTCATAAAATGACATTGATGTTAGATATTCCTTTACATACCCAAGAAACTCTTATGAAGTATATAGGAGATTTACCTGCACATATTCGAAATACTGTATTCATGTTTGGACCTACTAATGTTGATGAGTTTTATGTTCAAGCGACATGCATTGAAGTATGGAAAACAAGAGTTGGTGTATCAGGGGAATCGTCTTCAAGGAAAGAGGACAAAAGGAAGTGGAATGGCAAGAAGGAAAATTTAGTGGCAAGAAAGGAAGAGAATCCTTCTTGCAAGCATTGCAAGAAAGAGGGGCATGATGAGGACCGTTTTTGGAAATTACATCCCAAGAAGAGACCGAAGTGGTTCAAGGAAAAGAAAGGGAGGCAAACAGTTGCAACAACAACACGACCAACAGACTTGGGATCAGATTCAGGTGATGAATCTAAAGTCTCATTGGTTGGTATGATAGGTAAAATTGGTGAAATATTTGATTGTAGAAGTAAATTGTTTCATATAAGGGTCATCATGAGGCACACTAAGGTTGACACATTGATAGATAGTGGATCTCAATATAACTTAATTTCATAGGAATTGGTTAAACAATTGGGATTAAACACTTAGATGCATCATAAACCCTACACACTTAAATGGATAAGTAACAATCATCAAATGCACATAACCAAGTAGTGCACATTAAAATTTGCAATTTCATCTAAGTTTGTGGATGAGGTAACATGTGATGTGGTTCCACTAAGTGAATGTGGAATGGTCTTAGGAAGTCCTTACTTGTATGATCGTAAAGAAATCTTCTACAAGGAAAATAATCAATATCACTTAACCAAAGCAGGTCAAGAATATGTGGTTCATACTCATCATTTAAAGGAAAATAACTCTCTTCAAAATATGGAACAATTAAGAAAGGCAGATCAAGAAAGAAACACACCTATAATTGTTTCAAATCAAGTAATCGATCTTAAGCAAGAACATGAAATGATTGTAGAATGGAAAATCAATCACACTTTGCTTCAAGATAAGCTAATGTCGTGCAAATATTACAAACTTATCAGCTAATTTGTAGTCATATTTTTTATGCTATCATTAGTAATGTTGTCTACATGGATGATAGTGGCTTCAGTAAAATGTGATAGGGTACAAATTGCTAACAATATGCTATCAATTGTCATGATTGTTTTACAGTTGATATTGATGAGATAGGTGCATAGGACAGAGTTTAAAGACAGGGAACAAGTCGAGTGGCCTATCCTGCACTTGATGACTGGTCAATAACCTTTTGTTGACCAAAAGGTCTTTAGTGGGGAGGTGTGATCCAAAATTGGATCCAGGAGCTTGATGGGGCTCAGAAAGGCCTAAAAATAAAAGTTATCAGAATGGATTCAAAACATATGTGTGTGTAGACCTCATCAATACGAACCCAACACAACTTGAACAGGCTCAAACAAATTTCGTATGCTTCAGATATCATGATCTGTTCATTTTTCCAAACAGGCAAAAATTTGACAACTGTATAGTTCGTACAGTGCCACGTGGCAGCTGAATGTACAAGCCGTACATCTATACAACTGACATGGCAGAGTACGTGGATGCTGATGTGGCAACATCTGGAGGTGACACATGGAATGTGACCGTACAGTGACATGGACAGGTTGCTAATGTGGTAGGTATACGTGGAACAATCAGGGAGTGACATGTGTCACCACTGCAAGGGTGACACATGGCACATTCGTACTGATGATGTGGTAGGACTGACATGTGGTAAGGTGACTGGATGTAGAAATTGATGATGTGTTAGATAGGTGGCAGGGTGACTAGACATATAGACTGATGATGTGGTTCAATCCTGGGTCGCCACGTGGCCCAATCATGTGGTGCCACGTGGCACCCTCTGGATGCCCAATGAAGGCTGGGTAAAATTTTTTTAGGCCGGGGGGTTTGAACCTCTGACCTCCTCAGTCACCAATGATTTAAAAAACATGGCGTAAACAATCCCTGTACACGTGTTTCTTGCTATGTGTTTGGTGCAATATTATTTTGAATGGGATGTAGGCGTAGTTTTGGGGATAAGCCCCAGTCAGCGGGGGCCAGCCCCGACCGTCCGAAGGCTAGGAACCAGGACTTATCACTGCATGTGCATGGAGGTAGGGTGGCATGGACACATGGACCAATCCACGATACCAGGGGCTACCGCATACAGGGGGTTACACCGAATTGAAGGGTGCGCGAAGGACCAGGGCTAGGCCATATGGCCTTTCACATATGACCCAAAGATGATTGTTAAGGGGGGACAACGTGTAGGGGTTATCCCATGGACACCTGGAGGGAATCCATATGACCTAGGGCTCAATAAAAAGGGGTTTCTCCCCAATATATTTGCAAAAGTGGGTTTTAATACATTTTTATTGGTATTATTCAACAGGTTTTGGAGATTTTGGTCATTTTTGGGAGATATTGGGCCCTTTTTGAGGCCCGATCTTGGGGAGAAGTTGGGATATGGTTACCAAATTCAGATCTATATAAAACAGGGCTTCTTGAAGCCATGGAAGAAGGTTCAGAATAGATTTATGCTGAATATTTTCCAAGTGAAAGCCATTTTTATGTAGGGAAGCTTTTGAGGAAGCACACCTTTGCGGGCCATTTCTGGGAGCTCCGATCATCCGTTTTCAGTGCCGTCTGTTTTGTTGAGTTCTAGAGATCTGGTAGAACAAGACAAAATCCATTTGTAACCTTTTTTTCACTACTATGATGTAAGTTTAAAGCTTCAAACATAAATAAGAAAGCCTCACCCACTGAGACAAAGGCCCAGAGACGTAGGCAATATTGTCGAACTCCGTTATCACACTGGTGTTTATGGTTTGTTGATCCTCATGATTTATTTCATATATGTATATGTGTGTATGGATGTTATGATTCTTCTATAATTATTCCTCTTTCATTCATCTTCCTAAATGGTTAATTAACACATGCATAATAACTCAACCATTGTCATTTAAAAGATCTTTTCAGATCAATATTTGAAAATGTTTGAGTAAGGATTTTGTCATTCCCTGCATCCACATGAGCGGAGATCCTTGTTGAATTATTTATGCAACATATTTAGACTTTATGGAATCTCCTCCCAAGCTTTCATTATCTTCCATATAACTCTAAAATTCTCTCTACAATTTACTATATGCTTCTCATAGTTTCAACCATCTTCACAGGATTTGACTTTCTTCTTCTTCCATTGGACTCAGTCTCAACATTTCCCATGCTAACATGTACCCCTTTGATCTTATCCTCATGGTTGTAATACCCTTGGGCATCCTCTGTATCTCTAATTCTCATGTAGGAACCAAATATGCTCTTATGTACCTCTAATTCTCCAAGAAAATGTGCATACAACAATTGTTGTTAGAAATAGGCACATTGCAAAATACTTTATTAATTAGTTTACATGTCATTTTTCATTTCAATTTATGAAGAACACAAATGCACTAATCCAAATTCTGATTTTTTAGACAAGTTCCTCTCTAAAAAGACTCTCCAATGGTTGTACTCATACCTCATTATGAGTTCTGAGCAAAAAGTTACAACCTTCTCAAGTTGCAATTTCCACTCATTGCTCTGTTTTTACTGCTGCAATTTTTTTTTTTTTTTTTTGATTATGAGAAATTGTAGTGCTTAATTCAAAATTCTGGGTTGATAAATGGATTCTCCTCCTTAGGATATTTCTATTGACTACTCGTTTGCCCAAATCCAAGCTTCGAGATGATAGTTATGGTCTACAAAGCCTATCAAAAAAATCTTTACGGACTTTTCCCACGAAGTGGAAACTTAATTTTGAATTATGACTTTCCTGAAGCCCAAAAACTACAAGACTATTGGAAACACCTTCATGGTCTTTTCCTTGCGGAGTGTCGAGTTACCATGCTATCAATATTTTTCCGTGAGCTACAGTATGCAAGCTTATTGGGCTTAATTTCATGGACTGTTTCCAGTGGACTGTTGAGTTAACATCCCATTAAGTTTTTTTTGCAACACACAATGCGCAAGCCTATTGGGATTAACTTCGCGGAATTGTTCCCATGGAGTGTAAAGTTAGCATGTCATTAAGTTTTTTCCACAATCCGCAGCCCGCAAGCCTATCAATATTAAATTCATGGAATTTTTCCCGCGAAGTGTCAAGTTAACATGCCATTAATATTTTGCTGTGACCTGCAACCTGCAAGATTATTAGTCTTAACTTCATAGACTTTTTCATGCAGAGATCTTTCAATTCTGCAATGAACCTTGACTATCAATATTCGAGATCAAAGTGATCCCAACCATAGGTTTACGAAACTCTCCAAACTTCGTCGAACTTCCCTCATCTTGCAAATGAATCTTGGTTGTCAATCATTAATGTCAAAATTATATGATTCGTCGATATTCTAACTTTTCAGCCACCATTAAAATGCGAAATCTGACCTCCCAGGCCAAATTAACTCTGCAACTTGCAGATTGACGTCATTAATATTATATTCGATGGTTTTGAGGGAAATTTGGACTTATATTCATTCATAAATTTGGGGATTTCACTATGTTTTCATAAATTTCCCCAAATCTGTCACAGGTGAAACTCTGCAACAAGAAGTTTCTACCAGATTCACACTAGTGTTGGCCCATACAACCTCATAAAGTCCCGTTGATCTCTCAAAAATCCCCCTTTTACTTTTTTCAAAAGTAAAGGGGCCCCGATTTTGAATTTTGGAAAACATTGCTTTCATTTTCTTTTGATTTTGTCTTGCTTGATTAGAAAATATGGTTTGATTGTTTTTCTTTTTTTTGTTGTTTTGTTTTGCGCCAATTTTCTTGGTTTGTCTTTCATGGGATAATGACTTGGTTATTTGTTTCTTTTGAAATGAAACCATCAATGTGATTATATGCATATTTTGAATTAACGAATCATTAAAAAAATAATGATCACAAATTTGGCAGTAAGCTTGAAAGCAGGTTGTTTCGTCATAATTTCCTTACATAGGTAATGGTTGCACCTTTTGATATTTTTTGTCCCTGGTCATTCAACATGGTGTGCATGCTCATATGAACTTATTCAAATTTATTCCATTCTCTTTTTGCTTGAAATTGGATTATCATGATGTTTCGTCAGTTTCATCAAGGTTTGTCTTCAATGCATTAATGAGTTAAATGAACATTTTGTCGGATTAAAATTATTCATGTAAAAGTTCATTTTTTAAAAGTTTATATCATGTCTTGAAATAATACATATTAAAGAATGAAGAAGAATAGACATATTTGAATTTGAACAAATGTATCAATTTTACAAGCCTTAAACTTTTGTTAAAAAATAGCGCCATTTTTTAATTTGAACTTTTATGCGAGATGAAACTAATTTTTTAAGGATTACTTATTTTAGATTCAGTTTATGTCTTGAGATAATATACTTAAAGGATTAAATATGATCTAATGGTGTCCAATTTGAGCAAAGTATCAATTTTTTCAAAGATTTTTCTTTTGATAAAAAAATGATTCTTAAAAGCTAATTTAGGGAAACATTAATAAACAAACTATTACAAATAATGGTTAGAAAAAAAACATTAATTGGAGAAAAAATATCAACTAGAACATACGTTTATCTTCCTGTCAATTAGTATTTAAGAACTTTATCACTTATGTCTTTGTGCAAGTTTTATTTTCTCTGTTAATAAAAGCATGTACTTCAAATACTTTTCTTAGAAAACCATTCATTACGTTAATGAGGAAATTGGTAAGGTTCTTATGGACATAGTGGAATCATCAAACCACTCAAACAAAAATACATATTACCAAGCTGCTCAAACAACAATAACCATTGAAATTTATGGAAACCCCAAGCTTCACAATTTACTTTGTGGAAAAAACAAGCTCCATTTTGAAAATATGCAATGAAAAAGCCAGAGATCATGGAAGATAGGCACCAAATCCACAAGACCGCATCGCTCTACTAGATCGCTAAGGTTGGGCACCAACACAAAAATAAGCAATCTGTCAAGGCTCAAATCTATGGTTTCGATGGCTTGGAATTCATGTTAGTAGAGATAAGACCAAATCTCATTGGTGCCATGAAATCACATATATGAACTATTGATACAAAGGGGAAATACAATTTTCTTCTCGGTTGACGGAATATAATGATCTATGTGGAATGAATAATTACAATGATGAATAAATCACAATGATAGTTGCATTGAATTAGAGATAAATAGTTTCCATTAGATCGTAAATTATGGGGGTGAGATGGTTCCACATGAGAGGCATTGCAGTGCCATGTTTCCAATAAATTAAAGTGTCAGGGAGGCCACAATATTGCAAATATTATTGTCAGATATTAGGGCACAAGAACGTGGAAAAGGTTGCACGATCTCACTATGGAATTATTCTATAGGATTGGTGATACCAGATTACAAAGCTTGAATCCTGGGAAATATGTTGGGTAGGTGTTATATTCATTGCATGTGTGTGGTGGGGTGCATCATATTTGACGACTGTATCTGACGATCCCTCCCTATGGGTGCATCAAATTTGACGATTGTGGTTTTTTCTATTTTAATTAGTGTTTCTTGTTATTTTTAGTGGTTTTCTAAATTAATCCCGAATTAAGGGATCAAAGTTTTGGTAGCAACGGAATACCTAAAATATTATATATATTGTATTACGAATGGTGAAATTAATACAATGAATATTTGAGATGTGCAACACCAAGGAAGGTTGTTTTTCTCCCGATTAAGGGTTTCCAACGTAAATCTCTATGTACTTTGTGTATGAGCCATTGATTAATTTATGTTTTTCTTAATAATATGTATGCATTATTTTACTTCACAGGTTTAAAACTTACATGTGGTATCATAGTACGTTTTTGGCTTTAGGGGGATGCCTTTGTTGTTGAGGATTTGGCTTAGTTTTGATAGATCAAGTTTATCTTGGTTATGTGATAAACCTAGGTTCATTGAGAGATTTGCAATGGTGATTTGTGTGTTGAAAGTAAATGGTGAGCAATTCTAGAGTCAAGATTGAGAAGTTTAACGGTCAAAACTTTGAGCTATGGAAGCTCAAGATGGAGGACCTTCTTGTAGATAAAGAACAATGGATCGTTGTGGATCCTGGTACACAACCTATTGGTACATAAACTATTGGTACACAACCTGTCGGTACACAAACTACCAGTACACAATCTACTGGTACACAAATTACTAGTACTCAATCTACTGGTATGTCAAAATAAGATACAGAGAAGTTGGATAGACGAGCAAGGAGTACGATTCAAATCTTCCTGGAATATTCAATGTTATTGAATATGTCAGGAGAATCTACAACCAAGGAACTATGGGAAAAGTTAGGGAATTTGTATCAATCAAAGTCCTTGGTAAAAAAGTTGTTTCTTCAAAAGAAGTTGTATCATCTTAGGATGGAAGATGGAGATTTTGTGATAGAGAATATAAATTCCTTCAATACTCTGGTAAGTCAACTTTTCTCTGTTAATATTATTCTTGTAGAAGAAGATAAATGTATTAATTTGTTATATTATTTACAGACTCCTGGGATAATCTGGTTGTAGCAATTGGTAGAACCACACAATMTGCATTGAAGTATGAGGATGCAATTTCATTMTTGTTATCAGAAGAGATGAGGTGGAAAAACATGGATAKTCATAACACAAATTATCTATAAGAGGTCATCCCCAATATAGGAATACAATAAACTCTTCAGGGGGGATATAAATACAATGGTAGATCTAAATCCCCAGGGAAATMTTTAAGAAAATTTTGGAWATGTGGTAAAGTAGGGAATTATAAGAAAGATTGTAGGTCTAATAATGTTGATAAAGAAAATGGATCTGATGATGCCTCTTCCATAGAGGCGAAAACCTCCACAGAAGAAGGAGATKATGTTTACCTAGAATCTATATATACACATGCAAATCATGACGTATGGTTGATCGACTCAGGTGCATCATTTTATAGGACTCCTCACAAGGAGTGGTTCAGTGACTATGAAAATTATGATGGTGGTGATGTCTTCCTAGGAGATGACTTGACAACAAAAATCATGGGATGTGGAAGAGTTAAGTTGTTGTTGAAAGATGAAAGGATTATAAATCTCCCTGGAGTTCTGCACATTCTAGATCTAGCCAGGAGCCTAATATCTGTAAGTAAGTTGTATGATGCAGGTGTGGATAATTTATTGGGAAAGGGCACTTGAAAAATGGTACGAAGAGAAATGGTGTTGATGAGGGGAGTTCGGTGTGGAACTCTGTACAAGTTATTGGGAATAAATTATACTGATGGGTGTAATAGTTCTATTGTCCATGAGTAGATAAATAAATAAGATATGATCCATGCTAGCCCTGGAAACAAGACCATGCTATGGCATCAAAGACTGGGAAACATTGGAGAAAAAGGGCCTTTGAACACTACATGGTAAAGGTATGGTTGAAGGTATGTCTAATTTCACCTTGGATTTTGATTTCTATGAACATTGCATATATGGAATCAAAATCGAGTAAGATTTCCATCTAGTGCTACATGAGAAAAATGGATCTTAGAGGTGATACACAGTGATGTGTTCAGACTTGTGCTTGTTCCATCACTAGGTAAATCTATGTATTATGTTTCATTCATATATGATTTCTCAAGGAACACATGGACTTATTTTCTTAGGAATAAATCTGAGGTACTTGATAAATTTAAAGAGTTTAAGTCTTTGGTAGAAAATCAGACAGAGAATAAAATAAAGGTGTTGAGGACAGGTAATGGTGGATAATTATGTGGGAATGAATTTGAAGAGTTATATAAGAAGTGTGGTATATAAATGCATAATATTGTTCCATATAAAACTCAATAGAAGGGGGTTGCATAAATGATGAACATGATGTTGATGGAAAATGCAAGGAGCATGCTTAGTTGATCCAGATTATTTTCGGCACGAAATGAGAGCGGAGATATAATAAAGAAATGAACAGAGATATCACAGATATTCGATAATATAACATAAATGTATCAAAGATGCATTCATAAACACATATATACAGTAATACATGATTTCTATTAATAAAATAAATGTACAGAGACTATAAAAATACAGAGTGAAAGACTAGCTAGAATGGTGGCAGCTTATCTCTGAGAAGAGATGTGACGGCTACTCGCATTCACAAGATGATTACAATGAGGCTTTGAAGGCCTTTTTTTACAACAAGTAGGAATGCCAAAAAACCCTAGACATCCAAAAACCTAACCCTAGGAGATGAAGTGCCAAAAGTCATGTGGGCCCTGTTTGGGTAAGTGAGTACATCAACTTCCCGGGGTCGTAACGTTTGCATACGATCTTCATTTTAGGCGTGTGATAACTCGTTGGAAAGGTATCATTGAGGAGATTCATTTTGGGGGATCAATAATGCCTTTGGCTATAATTGAGAAACTCAATCTCTAAAAACCTTCATTTGGGTCCTCAAAATGGCCCCAGAAGTTAAAACCTGCTAAAAATAGTAAATTGCCAAAATTGCTAGAAAACTATTTTGAGCCAGATGGAAAAGGTCGATGGCCACCGATATCCACCTAGATCAATCCTCCCTCCTTAGGAAGTGATGGTATCCATTGCGTTGAGTTCCCAGGGGAGAGAGAAAAACATTTGTTGGATCTGCATCTTGGTGATCTGCTTGTATTGCTGGAAACGTCACACTGCTTAGTTTGTGGAAGTCTGTCATGAACCTATTGAAGCTGAGGTTGTTCAACAAGTCGAGCTACATGAGAGGAAGGTGTGCAGAAGGAATATTTTTGCTTTGTTGCAACCTTTTTGACCTGCTTCTGTTGGATAGAAGGTGCAGGGGGCGACGTTGTAGTGGTTGCAATGTCCTTCTGTTCCCCTTTTGAACAAATTGTGAAGAAGATGAATTTTGCAGTATGAGATACTACCTTGCGACACTTTTTAGGTGGAACAATAGTTGGAACTACCTCTGGTATTCTGTAGAGATTACCCACCAAAGTAACAATGACACTATGGGGTCGAGACTCATAAACAACATGGAGTCTCCACATATATGGTTGGCCCAAGAGAACATCACAAACATCCAGTGGGGCAACATCTCATAATACCTCATCCTTGAAGGGTTGGATGTCGTATGACAATCGACACTGTTGGATGACACAAAGATATCGTCCTTGCCGAAGCCACCCGATGTTCTATGGCTGTGAGTGTGGTGTTGTTGACAATCCAAAAAAACCCTAGAAATCCAAAAACCTAACCCTAGGAGGTGAAGCACCAAAAGTCATGTGGGCCCCTTTTGGGTAAGTGAGTACATCAACTTCCCAGGGTCGTAATTTTTGCATACGATCTTCGTTTTAGGCGTGTGATAGCTCATTGGAAAGGAATCATCAAGAAAATTCATTTTGGGGGCTCAATCATGCCTTTGGATATCATTGAGAACTTCGATCTCGAAAAACCTTCATTTGGGCCCTCAAAATGGCCCTGGAAGTTAAAACCTGCTAAAAATAGTAAATTGTCAAAATTGCCAGAAAACTGTTTTGAGCCAATTGGAAAAGGTGGGTGGCCACCGATATCCACCTATATCAATCCTCCCTCCTTCGGAAGAAATTTATCGATTGCGTTGAGTTCCCAGGGGAGAGGGAAAAACATTTGTTGGATCTGCATCTTGGTGAGCTGCTTGTATTGCTGGAGACGTCGCACTGCTTAGTTTGTGGAAGTCTGTCATGAACCTGTTGAAGCTGAGGTTGTTCAACAAGTTGAGATACATGAGAGGAAGGTGTGCAGAAGGAATATTTGTGCTTTTCTGCAACCTTTTCAACCTGCTTTTTTTGGATAGAAGGTGCAGGGGGCGAGGTTGTAGTGGTTGCAATTTCCTTCTGTTCCCCTTTTGAACAGATTGTGAAGAAGAAATGAATAGAGATATCACATATATTCGATAATATAACATAAATGTATCAGAGATGCATTCATAAACACAGATATATAGTAATACACGATTTCTATTAATAAAATAAATGTACAGAGACTATAAAAATACAGAGTGAAAGACTCACTAGAATGGTGGTAGCTTATCTCTGAGAAGAGATGTGACGGCTACTCGCATTCGCAAGATGATTACAATGAGGCTTTGAAGGCCTTTTTTTACAACAAGCATGAATGCCAAAAAATGTAGACATCCAAAAACCTAACCCTAGGAGATGAAGCACCAAAAGTCATGTGGGCCCTGTTTGGGTAAGTGAGTACATCAACTTCCCGGGGTCGTAACTTTTGCATACGATATCCGTTTTAGGCATGTGATAGCTCGTTGGAAAGGTATCATCGAGGAGATTCATTTTGGGGGATCAATCATTCCTTTGTCTATAATTGAGAACCTAGATCTTGAAAATCCTTCATTTGGGCCCTCAAAATGGCCCCGGAAGTTAAAACCTGCTAAAAATAGTAAATTGTCAAAATTGCCAGAAAACTGTTTTGAGCTAGTTGGAAAAGGTGGGTGGCCACCGATATCCACTTGGATCAATCCTCCCTCCTTAGGAAGTGATGGTCTCCATTGCATTGATTTCTTGGGGGGGAGGGAAAAACATTTATTGGATATGCATCTTGGTGAGCTCCTTGTATTGCTGGAGATGTCGCACTGCTTAGTTTGTGGAAGTCTGTCATGAACCTGTTGAAGTTGAGGTTGTTCAACAAGTCAAGTTACATGAGAGGAAGGTGTGCAGAAGGAATCTTTGTGCTTTTCTGCAACCTTTTCGACCTGCTTCTGGTGGATAGAAGGTGTAGAGGGTGAGGCTGTAGTGGTTGCGGTGTCCTTATGTTCCCCTTTTGAACAGATTGTGAAGAAGCTGAATTTTGCAGTATGAGATACTACCTTGCGACACTTTTTAGGTGGAACAATAGTTGGAACTACCTCTCGTATTCTGTAGAGATGACCCCCCAAATTAACAATGACACTATGGGGTTGACACTCATAAAAAACATGGCATCTCCACATATATGGTTGGCCCAAGAGAACATCACAGACATCCAGTGGGGCAACATCACATAATACCTCATCCTTGAAGGGTTGGATGCCGTATGACAATCGACACTGTTGGCTGACACAGAGATCTCATCCTTGCTGAAGCCACCCGATGTTGTATGGCTGTGGGTTTGGTGTTGTTGACAATCCCAAGAAAACCTAGACATCCAAAAACCTAACCCTAGGATATGAAGTGCCAAAAGTCATGTGGGCCCCGTTTGGGTAAGTGAGTACATCAACTTCCCGGGGTTGTAACTTTTTCATACGATCTCCGTTTTAGGCGTGTGATAGCTCACTGGAAATGTATCATCGAGGAGATTCATTTTGGGGGCTCAATCATGTCTTTGTATACCATTGAGAATGCCAATCTTGAAAAAACTTCATTTGGGCCCTCAAAATGGCCCCGAAAGTTAAAACCTGCTAAAAATAGTAAATTGCCAAAATTTCCAGAAAACTGTTTTGAGCCAATTGGAAAAGGTGGGTGGCCACTGATATCCACCTGGATCAATCCTCCCTCCTTAGGAAGCAATGGTCTCCATTTTGTTGATTTCCCGGGGGAGAGGGAAAAATATTTGTTGGATCTGCATCTTGGTGAGCTACTTGTTTTGCTAGAGACGTCACACTGCTTAGTTTGTGGAAGTCTGTCATGAACCTGTTGAAGCCGAGGTTGTTCAACAAGTCAAGCTACATGAGAGGAAGGTGCGAAGAAGAAATATCTGTGCTTTGTTGCAACCTTGTCGACCTTCTTATGTTGGGTAAAAGGTGCAGGCGGCTAGGATGTAGTGGTTGCAGTGTCCTTGTGTTCCCCTTTTGAACAGATTGTGAAGAAGCTAAAATTTGCAGTATGAGATACTACCTTGCGACACTTTTTAGGTGGAACAATAGTTGGAACTACCTCTGGTATTCTGTAGAGATGACCCCCCAAAGTAAGAATGACACTGCAGGGTTGAGACTCATAAACAACATGGCGTTTCCACATATATGGTTGGCCCAAGAGAACATCACAGACATCCAGTGGGGCAACATCACATAATACCTCATCCTTGAAGGGTTGGATGTCATATGATAGTTGACAATGTTGGCTGACACAGAGATCTCGTCTTTGCCGAAGCCACCCAATGTTGTATGGCTGTGGGTGTGGTGTTTTCGACAATCCCAAAAAACCCTAGACATCCAAAAACCTAACCCTAGGAGATGAAGCACCAAAAGTCATGTGGGCCCCGTTTGGGTAAGTGAGTACATCAACTTCCCGGGGTCGTAACTTTTGCATACGATCTCCGTTTTAGGCGTGTGATAGCTCGTTGGAAAGGTATCGTCGATGAAATTCATTTTGGGGGCTCAATCATGTTTTTTTCTATCATTAAGAACCTTGATCTCCAAAACCTTCATTTGGGCCCTCAAAATGGCCCTGGAAGTTAAAACCTACTACAAATAGTAAATTGCCAAAATTGCCAGAAAACTGTTTTGAGCCAGTTGGAAAAGGTGGGTGGCTACTGATATCCACCTGGATCAATCCTCCCTCATTAGGAAGAGATGGTCTCCATTGCATTGAGTTCCCGGGTGATAGGGAAAAACATTTGTTGGATCTGCATCTTGGTGAGCTACTTGTATTGTTGGAGACGTCACACTGTTTAGTTTGTGGAAGTTTGTCATGAACTTATTGAAGCTGAGGTTTTTAAACAAGTCGAGCTACATGAGAGGAAGGTGTGAAGAAGGAATATCTGTGCTTTACTGCAACCTTTTCAACCTTCTTCTGTTGGATAGAAGGTGCAGGGGGCGAGGCTGTAGTGGTTGCAGTGTCCTTCTGTTCCCCTTTTGAACAGATTGTGAAGAAGCTGAATTTTGCAGTATGAGATACTACCTTG
>JZKD02S1673272.1:912209-926745 GCA_000966675.3 Picea glauca
CAAACCATGTTATTGGGAATAACAAGGGAATCCATGAATACTCAAAGTGTTATATCCAAAGCAAGTTTCTAGGAAACTGCTTAGGTCTTAGCTAAATATGCTCTACAAAGTCATATTGATCAGTTGAAAGACTTGAAGGAAAATATTATTCTCGAGGGGATGATCTCAATTGGTACTTGAAAACATAGTCATTATAAATAAAACATAATGAAATGTATCTAAGAATGGCGAATAGGAATCTATTTAGCAACAAAGTGAAAGATATTTTATTTCGTCATGACAAAGTGTCTTTTTTTCCATTCAAGAAAATCCTCACAATATATTTTTTTCCTCGGAAAAATTCATAATTTCATTATATAATAACAAAATTACATACACAGATATATACAAGCTATTTTAGAAATAGCCATGTACATATTATCCAACAAATTGAAGCTAAAAAACAAATGATGCATATCAGGCATCAATGATCCCTGAATCAAAACCGATTGTCTCAAATCAGTCCCAATATACATGTAGTAACCACCGAAATTAAGTCCTCGAAATAGTGGGTATATCCCACCAACCAACAAGTACTACTGTATCAAATATACAAAATATATCCCAGCATAAACACATATAGTATCCTCACAAAAACATAGATGCCAAAATGATCATGAATCTTGTATATCATGAAAAGGTCTATGATAGAATCCACAAATTCCTGTTGATGTATGCTCTTCAATTTACCAATGACCAAAAGCTATTTGCGAGGCTTCTTTGGAAATCCCATCTGCCAATTGGTTCCTCTCCCTGTATATATGAGAAAAAGAGATGGAGTCAAATAAAATTTTAATATGAAGTACATCCTCTAACATCGGAAGCAAATGAGATACATGACAACCGTGAACACCATTAGCCCAATTGATGATTATTAATGAATCACCAAAAAATTTAAGTGATCGGCAACCCTGCTCCACTGCGAATAATAATAAACATTTTAAAGACATTATTTCTAAGTAGTTGTTTGAGTCTGTCCCCAATCTAGCTTTGAGAGTAAAGAAATGTGAATTAGTGATGTAAAGACAGTCACCCCCGCCATCGAAGTATCCCCATGGGTGACTATTCTTAGGGATCACCTCCCTGGTAACACGCGACTAAGCTAAGTCACCACCACCCGGGCTATGAAAAGAACCCAAGATCCCAATGCAATTGGCTGCCACCCTTTCTGCCAGAATGAATTCATCCTGAAAAATTTGCCTATTCCGAGAGATTCAAACCCCCCAGGCCAGAATAGTAGGAAAAGCCACGTTCTCCTCATGTCCCCACCCACTAAGCCACGACTATAATGCTAAATCAAAAGTGTTTCCCTTCCATCTCCAGAGAGTGGGCAAAAAAATCTTGAAAATTTCCGAAACTTCCTGAACATAGGAGAAATGTAAAAAGAGGTTCTCCACTGATTCTAAATGTGTTTTGAAAAGAGTGCATCGACCCGACCCAAAGAAAATACGTTTTTGTAGATTATCCCAGGTAGGTAATTTTTTTTCCAAAATCGACCAAACTAGAATCTTCCCTTTCATCGAACAATGTTGTTTCCATATCTTCTTCCACCACCAAAGGGGATCTCTTTGATGAAAATCCACACATAATTTTATATATCCTGCACGAGGAGTATATTGCCCATCCCCGACACCATCCCAAAGAAATTCATCATCTCTATCAACTAAACGAATAGAGGCGTCTCTGAGTGCTTGTATATATCTATCCCAATGAAAGAGGTCCTCCTCCAATAGACCAAGATTGTGCCCCGACATCCAACCTTGATGCCACACATTTGTTTGTTAGGGATCCCTGACCTGAGCAAGATAATAGAAACCACCCTAAGCCAATCTATTCTGAGTCCCTGTTGGTAATAAATGACCCATATTACAGTTTGGCCACAGATCCATACTAAGGTGAACCGATCGCCCATAACTAACCCTCCAAACCAAACAATTCCCAATGAGATCAAAATCCTTAATCAAAGCTTTCTAGATAATAGAAATACCCGTCGAAGTTTTGTTTGCAGTTCGAATCCATTTTAAAGTAGAGAGGGGAGAAATATATTTTTGATAAACTACTCTAGTCCAGAGAATGGTAGTTTTAATTAGTCGCCAAGAGCACTTCGCAATAAGTTCTTTTGAAAAAGAAAAAATATTATTTAATCCCCAGCCACCCAAAGGCTTTGGAACAACAATCTGCTCCCATCGAACCCAGGGAAAAATCTTTTTGTCCTTGTTTCCCTGACACAGATAAGAAAAGCAGAACCTCCTCACCTTTTCCAAGATTCATTTTGGTATCCAAGCTAAAGACATCCAGTATACCAAAATATCTTCCAGTACCGCCTTCACTATAACTAAATGGCCAACCCAGGACAACCAATGATGACTCCAAATCTTTAATCTTTTTTCAAGTTTTTAAATGAGCCACAACCAATCGGACTTCCGATAATCATTAGGTTTTAACTGAAACCCAAGATATTTCAATCCTTCATCCAAATCAAATACCAAGAATGGGATCCTATAAGAGATGGATAAGGACTCCCCCCCATCCAAACGAGAAAGAGTAATACTAGACTTATGCTCATTGATTAACATGCCCGTAGCCTGCTTAAAGAGAGTTAAACCCTCACAAATATTTTTAGTGTCCCTCCTAAAACCATCACAAAAAATTAAAATGTCATATACAAAGAGTAAATGAGAGATATACAAACCCAGAGAAATTTTTATGCCTCTAAAATTCCCTGTAGACTTTGCCTCGATCAAGAAGCGACTAAGACATTCAACAACCAAAAGAAATAGTAGCGGAGGTAGAGGGCATCCCTGTCTAATGCCCCTTTCCACCTTGAAGAACGAGGAAGCATAGCCATTAATCAATATGGAAAATGAAATGGTAGAGAGGCATTCCATAATCCAGTTTGTGAAAGCCACCCCAAAGCCAAGGTGTATCAGCAACATCCGAATATAAATCCAGTTTTCCCTTTCATATGCCTTTGATAGGTCAATTTTTATAACTGCACCTTTAAGTTTTATTCTTTTCAAATTGTGGAGTCCTTCATGTGCAACCCCAATAGCCTCATGAATCTGTCTTCCCGCCATAAAACCAAACTGTTCACTTGAAATATGCCTAGAAAGAATGTCTTTTAGTCTTCGACTGATAACTTTAGAAATGATATTATAAAGACAGTTACATAAATAAATAGGCCTAAAATCATCAAAGGATGAGGGATTATACGCCTTAGGAATTAAAGCGATGAAGGTGGAATTTAGTGGTTCATGTTAATGACCATTTTTCCTGGATTCTTCCACCACTTTTAAAATATCATTACCCAGGAAGTCGAAAAAACCCATATAAAATTCAATCGGCCAACCATCAGGACCTGGACTTTTACCTTTTTGAAAATAATGCAAGAATTGTAATAATTCCTTTTCAGTAACCTCCACCATCAAAGACAATCGTTCTTCCTCCTCCATAAAACGAGAAAAAAGCCTGGCAACATTAACAATTTCAGCAATGGAGGATCCGACCTAAGCCTTGAAAAGATCTTTAAAATGAGAAATCCCCAAAGTAGACAGAACTTCAAAAGAATTGGCAGTTTGGCCATTACCCTATTTAAGGCCCCAAATAGTGTTTGTCATTTTCCTGCCTTTGGCAAAAGAGTGAAAGAATTTTGTATTTTCATCCCCGCAGGAGAGCCAAATAACACGACTTTTGAGTCACCACAAACCGTCCTTATCTGCCAAAAGGACCCTCCGTCGATATTCCAATCGGACCAGTTCTTCTTTGTCCTCCCTGGAACAAAACCCCCTACCAGAGCCAACCTGTCAATCCAACATAGTCTATTCTATGTGTAATAACTCCTAATCCTCTTTTAATTTTTTCTCATGTGCCTAGGAAATGGCTTCCTGTTTGATTCTTTTCAAGTTTTTCAAAAATAGAGTAGCAGCATGAGTAGTTTGATTTTTTCCGATGGGAATCCATAGATTACAAACCAAGGCTTGATACTCTGGATCCTTTAACCAACCCTCAAAAAATTTAAAGGGACTGGGAGCCCGATGGACCCTACCGCATAATTCCATAACAATCATATTGTGGTCTGATTCACCGCTATAGGAAACCCATTGACGTACAAGGTCCAAGGATTCCACTAGTTCCTCCTTCAGAAGGAAATGATTGAGAATTTTAGAAAAACGATCATCCCCGGTCCACCTATTCCTCCAAGTCGGTTGTAATTTTATAGGCTCAGTATCCAACATCCCATGGAGTTCAAGAAAATGAATAAAGAAGTTGGTCAAAGGGTCTGAGTTTGAACAAGGACCCCAGACCTCCGTCGTGCCTAAGGAAAAGTTAAAATCACTACCCAAAACAACCTCCTTAGCATTGAACCAAGAATGTTTTTCCAGTGAATCCCAAGATTTATTCCTATCAGCGTAGGGTCCATAGATGTTAACCAAAGTTAAGGAACAACCCAGGTGAACAAAAAAAATATTGAGACCGATCCTCGATTCAAAACCCCAAATCCATTCACAGTTGCATTTCTTAAGAGACCATCCAGTGGCCAGACCCCCAGAGCATCCCTTTGCATCCACCGCTGCAAAATACCAACCTGGCAGTAGAGATTCTAATGACGCAACCACCAGTTCACTAATCCCTAAAGTTTCTTGAAGAAAAATAACATCCAGAGTGACAACAATGACTAATCTTTTTAAAGACGATTTTTTTGCAAGGTTCGCCAACCCCCTACAATTAAAAGAGTCATAGGGAAACCACTTCATGGGAATTCTTTTCTCTAAGGGTCCATTCAATGGAATATTGTCTGCTAGAGGCCAAGTCAATTCTAGCCTGATCTTGAGCCAAGAGTAAATGTGATCTCCTGCCTCGACCTCAAGACAAATAAGGATCCCATGGGAGAGAGCTCAAGCCATGCCCTACGAGTTCCACCTCACCACACACACCAATGTCCTCAGTTAAAATGGCCCTGTTGCGAAGAGAATAACAGACCCTAGTCCCATCTGAAGACAAGGTTCCGGAAGACGACTAGGTGCCTGAATGGGAAGGAGTCACATTCAAAGCCATAGGAGAGGTAGAAAGGGAAGGAACAAAGTCTGAAAGAAGGTCTAGACCGATAATAGAAAGAACCAAATTACCCACAACCTCATTGGTAAACTAAGGGAAAGAAACCCCTAAAACACAAGTAACCCCTGAAACCAGATTACCCACAAGAGTGGCTAACAGGGTACTAATTGGAGTGGGGAAGAGAACCCCAACAGGAGAAATATTACAAAAAGATGCCACAGGGTGAGACTGAGAAAAATCAGTGGATGAACCCAAAGTAGAAAAAGCATCAATCCCCAAATTGCTCGATGGAAACAACAAATCATAAGTTAATGAAGTAGAAACCAGAGAAAAAGAATTCGACAACTTACCTGACACCAGAAAGGATCTTGGACAAGCCAATTTAGTAGACTTATGTACCTTTGTTTAGTTTGATACCATTCCAATCGAATCAACATCAACATATGAACAGGGGTGCCACCCCCTGTCCCTACCAGAGACATGTACCTTTGATGCCACCACATGAGCATCCCCTATTTCCCTAGGCTCCAAGTCCGCACGTGTCGATGCAACAACTGGATCAACACCCAAAGTGTTCCGCAACTTCCCCTTGAAAGACAATTTACAATCCGCTACACCGTTTCCATAGATATGGAATCTATGACACGTGAAGGGGATGCCTTCATAATCCAAAGGTTGAATAAAGGATCTGGAAGCCCCCTCAATAGTCAAATCCTTAAGTAAGCACGAAAGAAGATCCAAATTCACCAAAATCTTGGCCACAAACATCAAACATGTGTCCTCAAAAGACATATCCTCTTCAATGTACTCTCCCAATTTGTTTCCAATGGCCAAAAAATGCGCAAGATTCCAATACTGCATAGGGAGACCCGGTAACCGAACCCAGATGAGAACCACATCCACTCTCTCCCACTTAGGATCAAAATTGGGAGAATTGAGAGTCCATAGTTTTAGAACAATTTGCATCCCAGCCATACTCCAAATTTTAGACAAAGCCCCAAAAACATCAGCGGAGGTAGAGAAAATGAAAGAAAACCAACCCTTAGCTAATGAACAAATACTTGGGGGGTGAGTAATATTTTATCTCCAAGTATTTTCCACCCAAGACCGTAAGAAAACAACACCCAACCACTTCCTGCGCGCTCAATGTCCTCGCCCAAAACCAAATGGTCTGAGTCAGTCCTGTCCTGAGCACACTGAGCACCTCTGTGCGCTAAATGGTTTATACCCCCGCGGGTTTCAGACCCACCCGAGCCCCAATGAAAGTGAGTCCTTTAGAACCAGGATTATGGAGAGGAGATTCAGATCTCCCAACATCCCCGACCGATACCCCAACCCCTTGAAAAATCTCTCCCACGGTCACAACAGTCTCCAGAAAAGTGCCTGAATTGTTGAATACCTTTGACGGAGAGAAACTAGCATTTGAGTTTGCCACCAACAAGCCCTTTTGATGTGTACCCCAGCTGTCCCCATCGAAAAGAGCCCTAGTTTCAGGACCAAGGAACTCAAAACCACCCTCTGACAGAGCCGAATAATGATACAACTCGTGATCCAAACTTGACAAAGAAACCACAGGAGATGCACTAACCATCGCAGATGAAAAAAACAAGACTTCTGAATAAGACAAAACATTTGTTTGCGAAATATCCGAGCCGGGGGCAGTTGACATACCAGACCCCGAACCCACTGTGTTCACCACCAAAACCCCCAATGAAACGTTGACAAAAGGTTTTGGGTCCCCTGCCACGGGATCCCCCCACTATCCACCCGGATCCAACAAAATTGATGCATCCCATGACGCCTCCATGCAAGCGAGGAAGAAAATGAAAAAAGAGCAGACAAGTATGATGGGGGAACGACCCCAATAAAACCATCTCGCCTAAATGAAAACCACACCAAACCAGGAAGAAACCGGCCCTGACCGTGAATCCTCCCATCAACCCGCACACCACCACGAAGCTGATACAGGGTAAAACCCTAGCCGCCATCACCATCGCCTCCTCTTCCATACATGATTTTAGAAAATCCTCACAATATATTAAAACAACCATTAATTTAATAGTATTGATAAAGAGAATATTGTTATGTTCATGAATAATAATTCTATAATATAATAGGAACAATATCAAATATTCCATGAGTGAAGACATTTATACCACCTACTAGACAAACAAACAATCATTGAAATGTAATCAATTCCATTAGAATAATTAAATATTATGGTCCATGTTATTTCATTATTTTGGGGATGAAAATGAATGAGAATGAGCAAAATATATCATAACATTGATTTGGAAGAGATGATGGATGCAAGAGTTCTTTTAGGGCATAAAACTAGGAAATGGAATCTTAAGATGGCACCTTACATTTTACATAACATATAGATACCCATATTATAAATCCAACTAACAATTCTCGTTCTTTATCAGAAGCTTTTGTTTTGGTGTTTGATATAGCAAGTAGGGAAAACAATTCCTGATAAGAGGTATGAAAAATCAAACAACTAATTTAGCAACATCAACTACTACAATATCTCAATATCATTAGGTAAATATAAAATGGCTTGGTGATATGTTAATAAATTGGTCTACTACAAAGACAAGGCTCACTTGACATCCTATGGATGAAGACATGTACACTCTAGATGTTTTTCATTTTCATTCTAAAGATGAACCTTCTCATTCTGAGAATGAAACTTATAAGGATCATATCACATCCTGTCAAATAGAGATATGTTTGATTGATGTTATTCAAACATGCATAGGTCAATTAAATAATACTCATATTGCACTCAGAGTCAGGGATCTTCTGTTCACAGGAGGTAGTAGGTGAGAAAATAACCCATCTGATCAAGCACTCTATCTAGGAATATATTCCAAACATTATGGTGTGTGCTTCCATAGGAGTACACATGCAAGAAGGAAGTTTTAGTTCAATGCAAATGGATAAAATAAATTCTAAATTATATATTCATTATAAGGATAAACGATTGTTATATGTATCATTTATATTGTCTCTGACAAGTGGTGGATCACATTCAAATGAAATTTGTACCGCATAACCATGGATTTCATTACCTTGTGATTAAGTTGTGTTTTATGCCCATAACAACTTGGATTTCTTTAAATAATGTCAAGGCTTCCAAAGGATGCTAATCTAGGAGTAACCATCTCATTTAAGCATTATTTTAAACAATTTGTGGGAAATGATAAAATATTATTATAAACATAATAATAGATATAACAACAACAACAACAACAATAGTATCAAGAGGTTAATGAAATGTCAAAGGACACACATCCCTTCACCTCATGACCAATCAATGCATATAACTATACCATCACAATGCTCATTGTAAAAAATCATCATTATTATCATACAATCAATCATTTTATTATTCAATGTATTCTTATATATGCAATTGCAGAAATATTCTTGCAACTTGGTGATAAACAAGCTCGTTTATCGCATCTAGTATCAAAGCATAATCTTGGCAATTTTTGGGTTAATTTCCACAATTTTAAAATTCCTTAGCAACCAATCCATACATCTATTGTTTTCATACCAACTACCTTCATCATCGTCTGTATAGTCTATACTTTACAATCATCCATTGTGATTATGCATTGTCTATACATTGATACACTCATTCATGTGCCATACAATCTATCAACCACCAAGTAGCACCCTATGCAGTAGTTTCCACAAGCTATTTTCATACACTGTCGTCATGTTATATGTACATCCACCCATCAATTCAACTAGATGTCATTTGACCTTTCCATACAACCATATGACCTTTCCTAGAATCACGTCTCCTAAAAATTACTCTTAATTTTTACCTGGGAATTTAAATACTAAGGTCAACTTGGGTTATAAAGTCATTTTATAAAAAAAAATCAACCTTTTGTTTGTAAGGTCACTTTATAAAAACATTATCTATAAAAATTGGAGTCTACAAAGAAAAAGGCCAACTCCAAGATGATTAGAAATAGTGAATTACACACAGATGTTAACCGATGTAGAGATGAAGTCAACAATTTAAGACATCACCTCAGTATTGTTGAGAAAGGAAAACAAGAGTTAGGAGAGGGAAAAAAGGAATCAGGGGACACAATTGACAAGTTGATAGAAGAAACACATAAAATGTTCAGGGAGAGAATTGATAAGGTAATGGAGGATTCCTATAAATGATGGCTAGAGCTCATAAGGATGAGAAGAAATGACAAAGATGAAGTCTCAAGGATAATTAATGATCATACTGAAAGGATTGATAAACTAACCGAAAGGGTAGATGCATTATGAGTGCAACCATTATTCCATTGAAGATCTCCACCAAGCCCAAATTTATTAAACATCAGTGAACAAATATATCAAGATAACATAGATTGTCTAAATAAAGTCAAAATCGATATACCTAAACATGATAGACTAGATGGTAGAAAGGCTATCACGTGGGTTAATAAAATCGAAGGGATTTTTTTCTATCAACTATAATGTCCCTAATATGAAACCCTTTGTAATTGTACATATAAGCTGGTGAGCTATTGGTACCAAATGAAAATGTAAATGTACATATAGCTTGGTGAGTCGTTGGCACTAAGTCATGGTTTTTCACGCACCTGAGTAGTGCGTGAGAATTGTTATCAAAGAAAGGGTGCACACATTTCATAGTGATGCGCACACATGTTTACACGTGCGTGGTTTCTCAAGAGCCTGTGTGGTTATGAGGCTGGCGAACCAGGATGCAAATAGGCCAGTGTGCCTATCCATGTAAAATTAATCATACTCCATTTATTAATAATATCACATCATTGTGTGCAGACAGACCAGACGAAAAGAGACAGGGGGATAACTCCACCAAAAAGAGAAAAGGGGGGACTCAAGTCCTAGGGAATATATCTTATTAACATTTTTGAAAAGTGTAAGTTATGGATATTTATTTATCCTAAGTTCTCGAGGGATGGGAATGGGTCACCAAGTGGCTAAAGCTAGTTCTAAAGGTGATAAGTGTCCAATTTAAGGCATACGATATATATTGTTGGCCTTAGTGTATTTCAGAAAAGAGGAACTCATTCTTGGGGAATTAGTCATTCATTTTCTCATGGGAAGAAGAGGTTGGACCATCTAGGAATTACAACTATTACCTTATCTGCATACAAAATCTTGTAAGGGGTTTTCTGTATTGTAACGAGGGTATTTTTTGTCAAAGAGGTGGGTTTTCAAGCTCGTGAGAAGTCTCTCTAAGTGAGAGATTTATTTTTTGTTATAGCATAAGTTGTAGGTTGGAAAAATCTTGACCCAACCACAAAATCAAGTGATAAAACTAGGAAATCCTACATCCAATGTCACCTCGATGTAGGTCCCACACTTCAAGGGTGACTAAGTCACTCTAGGGAGGCAATCCTGGTGACCCTATGGGGAATGAGATGTAGATGGATGGATGATGAAAGTGGAACCCCTATAAGTCAAATCTAAGTGGAATGAGAAGTGGAAAGAGATTCTTTGTAAACCCAAGAAGTGGTTCCCCAAAGGTGTAGTACTTCACTGGATCATTGTACCTGTCTGAGACACAAAGAAAGACACCTTGCAATGATATATGTTAGTATGGATGAACAAGTTAAGATTGTTGTCCCTAATTTGCAGCAGTAGATAACAATTTATATCAGCAATTAAAGCATCTAAATCTACATGTAAAAGCATAAGATCAACCAATGATACTATCAATGAATTTGACAACCAATTAGGGCTTGAATATAGAACTTTGAGAATGAATAAAGAAAGATATTATAAACGTGATTTTATGCAGTAAATTATCATCCTTATGGATGTATAATTTAATGGCATGCAACAACAAAATCAACCATAGAAAAGTGCCAAGAACTAGCCCAAAAAGTGTGCCCTAGTTAGTAGACTAGGTGAGTGAAGTTAGAGAAAATTCTTAGGGTTAGTTTGTGAGATAAAAGAGATTTATCAGCTAGGGTTATGCAACCCTAATGGATGTAGGTTAATGTTTACAACAACAATCAAAGTAGTGGGAGAAGAGGAACGCCTCAATGAGACAAGAGAGCTCAAGGCTCAAGGAACACTTCTCCAAAAAGATAAAATTGAAACTATCAAAAACCACTCTTCCCAAGGCAACGATTTTATATCTCCAATGCAAAAAAGAAATGACTAGTACATTTAAATATTGGGTTAATGGAGTCAAGTAAATGAATTTGATATGTTACTTCCTTGGGGGTGTAAATCCTCTTACTTCCCAAGACAAGTATATCTATTTACGGTTTGAGAATGAGGGGTGTAAATCCTCTTACTTCCTCAAACAAACCCTTGAAACATCAATAAAATTCAAGTAATAAATGATGAATACTATACTAGAGTGGGGGTTTAAATGCTCTTACTTCCCACTTATCTCCTAGCAAGATAATCCTTGACTTGAAATAAATGATAACATAAGAGTAAAAACCATACCAAATCAAGAATATGCTAAGATAATCCACCATAAAAGCTAGAAATCATTCATCCAAGGCTAGAGCCTCACTCCTCCATCAACCATTCACCAAATATAGCCACAAACAAGAGCACATGATACAAATATTCCAAGTGTAGCGAAAATTTCAGATCAAGTCTTCACACAAGAGGGAGAGTTATGTTATAATGAGATCTTATGATCTCTTATTTATATGAAATGTCACAAAGGTGACTTGTTCACATATTTATGGGTAAACCACAAGACTAGGGGTCAACAACCTTAATATTGCCCCCTTTAACAAATTAATATTAACAAATTCATTTAAAATTTCACTTTTGCACAAATAAAACCCTAATTTACATGGACATCACCCCGTTAGGGGAAGTTTTGGCACTAAGAGAAGGTCGTTGGTGATGTAGGAGGGTAGAAAGGAGGATGTTTTTCCCCTCCTAGGAAAATTGTTTGGAAAGTGAGGGTTGTGATAAGTATTCCACAACACATTCTAGGTATACAATAATTTGTCCATGTGATCTGACATGTGGACCCTTGACATCCGACATATGGGATTGCAACCTCATGGAAGCCCAATCTAGGCTTGTTCTTCCAAAACTGCCCACCAACTAGGTCCTGCAAAGACAAACAAGCATGCCGTCCAAGGATCTCAAATCATAAAATCATGATAAGTGATTCCAATAAATAAATGATCCACCTATGCATGTGCATCAAAGATCACTATATCAAACAATTGATTTCTCAAAGACACTATGCGACTTATCAAGCTTGAATATGGGAGGGTTGACGAGGTGTCCTATTGGGTAGATCTTTCCCTAGGTCAAGGAGAGTTTCCAAGAGATCCCTCTCTAAGCCATGTAAATTGGGTGAAGTGGTTGGGGTCAATACTCAATGGGAATAGGGATCATGACATACAAGAGGTCATAGTGTCTCATTCATGGGTGCTTTTGTAGAGAGTGTGTGGTACCTTCGTCTGCAATGCACTTTTTCCAAGCCCATTATTTTCCATTATTTTATTCTTTCATAATTTTAAGGAAATTTTGAAGGCCACTGCCTTGGCATGGTGTCCAGATAATGGCAATGTCAACCACAAACACCTAGTGGAAATGAGAAGGTTGTCTTGTGATGAGACCCCCTTTCTCTCAACCATGCAACTGAGAGCCATTACCCTGGCTTGGTGACCGGACGATGGTAATGTCATACCACTAGATATTCATGGACATGATAGTCTGAATCGTGATGAGACCTCCTATCCTTCAACTAACCTTTTAAGCATTTTTAATCATATTCATTGTGGGTCCCCCTTTACTCAAAGATAAGTGTTTCATTTCTTTCTTGGGTGATCCCTGGGTGAAGCATATAGAAGGTTCATACATAGGGTTTTATCTTTTAGCCAACATCAATCCCTCTGAAACTTTATCCCGTACTTCCCATAGAATGAGGGACAACCCCTTCTTGGGTCAATACACCCTAAAATCCCAAGAGATAAGGAAATGGGGGAAAATAATGATGGAAAGTGGTAATTATGGTCGGGAATGGTACGATGGATCTTCAAGGGAATTCCTAGTATAAAATCCATCCCCAAGGAAGACCACTTACTAGGGAACAATGTCAACCACCAAGGTGAAGCAGGGAAAAAGGCATAATGTCCAAGCATATATCATGAAATCTAGAGAAATCTAAGATACAACATACTCAAATGGCTTAAATATTTAAATTATGCTCACCATAATACTCACTTGTACCTTATGGAGCAAGGGCCATTTCCTTTCTGAAGCCAATTGATGTGATGGATGCCATCTGAAAATGTGTGACCATCTGTGGCCATCTGTGGATGCCATATTCAACTGTGAAAATGGGTACTGCTGGTCATGTTGTCTATTAGCACTCCATATCTACAACCTAAGGGACTCGAGACATAATCTTCTTAGTTATCCACAAAATGGGGATAACATATAGCTCCTACTTGGGGACATGTGCTCGTCGTAGAGTGCATGAGAACTGCAACATCGCCTGGTAGACCTGTGGTTGCCAAAAAATTAGACAAAGGGATCAGAGCATCTAGGGTGGTGCTATTACCCTTCATCCATATATATAATATAAAATACAAAATGGAAACTAATCTAGAAAAGAAAAAATTTGACATTTTTTTAAAATTTATAAGCTAAGCATGAAATCAATATGCAAGTAGAGAAAAATGAAAATGAAATTCATCTAAACTAGTATGAGAAAATCAAGATGCAACTGCAGGGAATCAAAATGAATTACCTACTTACTTGGGGCCTTGGGGCCCTAAAAATCAAGTGTTGCATGATTTCAGGTGCAGTCATACAACCAGTGCAACCATTTGATCATCTCATCAAAATATCTCCCCCTATGATTCATCATATAATACAACAACGATAAGTCAAGAACATAATAATCATGATTATAAACATGCATATAATCGATCATGAAATAAAACTCATGAAGATGGTTGGGAGGGAGGAAATCCTGCTGGAAAGAGAAACCATCAGCCCGATCATCCCACCTGAAAGTGTATCCACAAGACTAACCAATCCATCTATGAAGGGGGCTACTATATATATATGAGGGTTCATATTCATATACACACAAAGAATCATTGCTTGTCAAGGACTGAGAGGAAATGAGATATCAAAATAATACTGCATGGTATCTTGGAGAGGAGGGTAAGAGGTAAGGTACAATCTCAGGTGTAGAAAAACACCACCTCTTCCCCTATGAATCTCCATGGAAATTTCCAAGATGAAAATACTTCTACTTTGAAGAATGAACCTATGACTTCTTTGAGGTGGCCACGTCCTGGTATTCATCAAAACCTAAGCACAACGGTTAAAAGTCCTCATAAAACAAATCTGCATCCTCAAAAGGGTATGTAGTAAAGGATGATTGAATATCACTCTGAGTATGTTGTGAAAAGTCATACTTGAAGGGGCA
>JZKD02S1673272.1:957670-988178 GCA_000966675.3 Picea glauca
AAGTGTCGACAACAAGGATAGTGACATGGTGATTTTATATTAAAAAACTATATACAAAATGTGGAATCATCATGAAAGAGTCGAGGACAACATAAATACGTCCTTTCTATTGGTAACTTCAACTCATCCCAAACTTTGTCCTGCGGGAATCGTGGGTCCGTACTCAAGAAAATTATACCAAGAGACCAAGGTTCGAATCGCACGGCAAGAGGTACCCCGCCTTAAACGAATAAAGTTCGACGACCCAGATATTCCGAGATTTCTTTTGCTTGGAGGAAGCTTTCGTGAAATGCAGAAGTGGACAGAAAGGTAGAATAAACTCAATTTTTTTTTTTTTTTTTTTTTTAAACCATGGGAACAACCTCCCAAGAGTATATTCAACAGCCCGCAATCTAGATATACCAATAACTTGTCACAACATGTTCTTAACCATTGGGACCACTCAGGTGCTCTCCCATTCATCTTGTTAAAATTGCGTTTACATCTATTCAACAGCCCGCAAGCTAGATGTACCAATAACTTGTCACAACATGTTCTTAACCATTGGGCCCACTCAGGTGCTCTCCCATTCATCTTGTTAAAATTGTGTTTACAAAGAATAAACGCAATTTTAACAAGATGAATGGGAGAGCGTGAAAGGACTGAAGGTTAGGTCACTTCAAGGTAACAAATTGAGTTAAGGGTGGCAGTTGGAAGAAGTGAAATAAACATTAATTAAAGTATTGGAAGAAATGAAGTTGGCAATAACACTTCAAAGTTAGTCAATAAAATTGTAACAAATATATTTTTTATTTATTTTAAAAAATATGAATTGAAACTTTCTAAGTTAAACATTATAATTTCTGAAATTTTTTAAAGTCAACCATAAATTAATGTCAAATCAATCATGAACTCATTGCTATAGTCCCAGGCCTTCTCGCAAGAACTAATAAGACACTTATACAAATAAATTTACATTACTGAAAACAATTTATAAGAAATGTAATAAAATTATACTTGTTTCGTGATTAGAACTATTCTCTAATCCTTGGCTTTCTTATTATACTTTTCATTTCAAATTATTTAAGAGGTGGATGTTNTCCTAACAATATCTACAAGTGACTAAGGTAACCAAAGGTTATATAAGCCTAATTTCAGAGGGAAGGTGAATTAAAGAAGGCCAAAATTCAAGGTAGGATAAATTGTTTTGACGATTCTTTCTAATGTATGTTATTTATAGTTCATCTCACCATTTTGCAATAACTTTTTTTCTAGAATGATTCAAACCATGGAATTGGGAGTCCGCTGAGGAAACATATTTAAGTAGCTGTGATAAAACTTCAACTTGTGGGTCGTTGTATTTTTGGAGTTACACTCTGTGGAAAATAGGGTTTGTGGCTAGCCTTGAAACTAGTCTAAAACATGTGTTTCGGGTACAAACTTCATAACTTATTCATAACAGATCCAAATTCAGTAAGACCAAATTTATTGGTTAGAGTACAGTCTGTAGTATTCAGTGTACCATTTTTAGATCCATACAACAAATATTATGTGCGGGGTATGCTCTACGAGTTCACTCTCTAGAATATTCCAGAATTCAACAAGGTATTCCATTTTTTCTATAACTCATTTTCTGAGAGGTTCCAAGTAGTGAAACCTAGAGGAATTTCCTAAAAGACACTGAAGAACATTGTGTACTATTTTCATATCTTTATTCATTAAAGGTACATAGTTATGATTATTTCAAGTTAGGGTTGTTGACTAATCCAAAATTAGTCATGTGAGACTAAAGTAAAGTTTGATGAAAATGATAGTCTCTTGTTGTCAAAGTTAAGGATGGTTTGCAGGTATGTGATCATATACACCAGGTCTATTACAGAGTTACAAATCATATTTGAATGATGAAATTTATGATGGCATTTGTTTGAGGTACATGTTGGGTACATGGTTGAGACAAGTAGTTGATGCATTGACACATACATGAGGTGTATAGTTGATGATGTTGGTACATCTTGATGAGTCATATTTTATGTGTATTTGATGCATGATTGGTACATATTTAGTGCATGGTTGATGAAATTGTTGATGGTATAGGTTGAGGTATAGGTTGGTGCATGGTTGATGCACTTATTTATGGTATAGGTTGATTACAGGTTGTTTGGACAGGTTATTGTGACAGGTTATTTGTACAGGTTTGGTGCATGGTTGATGCATTTGTTTATTGTACAGGTTTATGTATGGTACATATTGTCATAGGTTATTGGTATAGGTTGTTATAGGTTGATTGGTATAGGTTTACAACAATATATCTCACAGTGATAGTGTGACAGTGGTTCCATCATTCTACTTCTATGTCAAGGCAGTTGGATGGGGCAAGGACAGGTGGTTGTAGTCAGAGAACAAAGGGGGTTGTAGCCTCTTTTTGGTTGTAGACAGAGAATTGGGGAGTTGGAGCTTCCCTCATGTTGTAGCCTGAGAAACTAGGGGGTTGGAGGCTCCTTCCAGTTGCAGCTGGAAAACAAAGGAAGTTAGTGCTTCCAATGAATGCAATTCTTAAATACATATAAGAAAAATAATTCCATGGTTTTCTCCCACTTTGGGTTTCCACGTAAAAACACTGGTATACTTTGTATGTGTATGATTTCTCATTTGTTCATTGTTTATTTACTCTACAACTATTGGATGATAATTCTACATTGATATAACACTTGCATTTTATGGTTGAAAATGATTGAATTGCTCTATTACTGATTCACCCCCCCTCTCAGTAATCCAATAGGAATGTGATGCCAAAATGGTTGCATGCGCAATGGTGATCTCAGGTTCTGTATGGAATACACATGTGGTAAAGTGGCATGCTCATTATGCTTGGGAGCGCAATTGCATTGTGTTACTGCCACTATTTTAAGTTGTGTAAAAAGAGGAAGTTTTGTGTGGCACGACTCAGCTTGGGGCTGAGCGCGTTACTTCAAGTATTAATATAGAGACTAATGTTAGAGTAGAATTTATGCACTGGATTTTGGAGTAGCATTGCTCAGTAGTAGGTTGGGTAGGTTGCAAATTGGTATCAAAGAAGTTTGGTAATGGGGATGTTACAGTTTGGTATCAGAGCAGTTTGGTAACAGAGATGTTACATGAACCCACATTCCAATGAACTAGAAAAACTATCGATGGAATCCTTATACTTAGAAGGTTATCCTTATGGCTAGTTCACCTAGTGGTAAAAATAACTAGTGGTTTCTTAGTTAATCGAAAAATTTTCACATAAGATCTTCTTAAGAGATTTCACAACAATGACAAAAATGACACCTTTAGAGGGTTCACTCATTTACAACAAACAAGAACAATTAATGAATATAACCATGAATGGGAATTCCTAGCTACTAGATTTATGGATCTTACATATGATCAATTGCTAAAATTGTATATCTCGGGATTAAAACCCATTACCCACGGTGAATTGAATATAAATACCTAAAAAATTGGTTGAAGCCAGAAGCATGGTGAAGATGATTGAAACAAAGCTCAATACAACATGAGGTAGCTTTAAAACTCCAATATAAAAAAATCAATTATGGTGCATCAATTCATTACAGTAGTACTAAATATCACCACTCAGAAAGGGATAAAAAGAAGGATTTTTTTTTTTCATAAATGTGGTAAGAGTTGGACTCTAGGACATAGGTGTGAAGACATATCATTACACTACTATAAAATAGTGGATGTGAGGGAAGTAAAATCCTTGAACAAAAACAATGAAATTACTATAAGATACAAATCAGATTCTAAAAATCATGAACTACCATCCAAAGCATCACTAGCATCAATCTTATGCACATTGCATAATATAAATGAAGATGTGTCTCAAAAAGAAACTGCTACTCAAAATGACTGGATACAAGAACTAACTACCAAATATGTTTTGCCTCATCTCAAGAAGGTTGATAAAATCTAGTTCCCAAGAAAAGAGGAAAGAGAACCTACAAATCCCCTTGTAATCAAGATGAGGAAATCACTACCTAAGACACTAAAGCTCAAATGAATCATCAAAAGTTAAAACATAACAATACTTGTAGATTCTGGGAATACTCATAACTATTTAGACATCGATGTCACTAAAAAACTAAACCTTGTGTGTACCCCATGAAGGACCTCACAATTATGGTAGCCGATGGACAAAAGGTCAGAGAAGTAGGTAGATGTCATAAAATCTAAGTTCAAATCCAATAATTGGGACTACAAACAAGATTCTACACTCTACCAGTTTATGAGATGGATATGGTGTTAGGGGTCCAACGATTGATGTAGATGGGCACTTATACCACCAAACTTGAAGAATAGTTCATGGGGTTTAACTAACAAGGTCAACATTATAAATTATATGGTGTTGAAGGTTTCACTCACAAAAAGATGAAATGCAACTAATGAAAAGATGTAAGAAAAAAAAACAAGCATACACCAATGGAAGCAATAAAAATATGTTACTAAGAAGCATGAAGGATTTACGTTAAATAGAAAGGTTAGAAGACTTCAAGATATGATACAAAAAATACAAAGGAACCTCGTCAAAACTCAAAGGAAAAACAAAGTCAAACCCCTAAAACCAAACAAACATGATGCCACCTTAGAAACGTGCTCAGCTAGAGAGAATCTTGTTTACTATGCTTTGAGGACAAAACACTCCTTAAGGGATTGGCAATGTTATAATAATAATAATAATAATATCATTAGGTTAAGAAAGGTCAAAGGACACACACCCCTTCATCTTGTGACTAATCAATGCATATAAGTATATTGTCACGAGGTTCATTGTAAATCATCATCATTCTTATCATTCAGCCGATCATTTTATTATTCAATATATGCTTATATATACAATTGCATAAATCTTCTTATAACTCGGTGATAAACAATCTTGTTTATCTCATCTATTGTAATAAACTAACTTTTTTATAACTGAAAATGCAATAATATTTTTGCAAGTATATAATAATATTGAATGATAAATGATTGATAATAATTGATAAGAATGATGATGATTTACAATGAGCCTCGTGATGATATACTTATATGCATTGAGTGGTCAAGAGTTGAAGGGGTGCATGTCTTTTGACCTTTCATTAACCTAATCATATTATTATTATTATTGTGTTTATAACACTACCACCCTCTTAAGGAATGATTTGTCCTCAAAGCATAGTAAATATGATTCTCTCTAGTTGAGAATGTTCTATGGTAGCATCATGTTGTCAGGTTTTAAGGGTTTGAATTTGTTATTCCTTTGAGTGTTGGTGAGGTTCCTTTATATTATTTGCATCATATCTTGAAGTATTTTGACCTATTTGTTTAATGTAAAACCTTCAAGCTTCTTGGTAACACATTTTTCTTGCTTTTGTTGTTGTATGTTCGTTTGTGTTTCTTGCACTTTTTTCATTAGTTGTAATTCATCTTTCTTGTGGGAAAAAATTTTTAGCACCATATAATTTATAATGTTGAGCTTTCCAATTAAACTCAATGAACTATTATTCAAGGTTGGTGATATAATTTCTCAAGTGCATCAACCATTTGACACCTAGCACCATATCCATCACATCGAGTGGTAGAGCATATATAAACAAGATTGTTTATGACTGAGTTGCAAAACATTTTCTAGAATTGTATATATAGAAATATATTGAATAATAAAATGATTGATTGAATGATGATGATTTACAATGAGCTTCATAATGGTATACTTATATGCATTAAATAGTTACGAGGTGAAAGGGTGTGTGTCCTTCGATATTTTATTAACCTAATGATACTATTATTATTATTATTATAGCAAATACCCACATTTGGCATAAATGTCTACATATGCATTAACCATGACAACATCATATTAAAAATGAACTCTATTGCATAACCATGGATATGTGAGTTATCCATTGGGTCTCTAATAAGTGAACCTATGACATAGAATGTGTGTTCATGAGATATTAAAGAATCCCTCTAATTTCACTAGATATTGAAAAATACTTCCCAAAATCTGTTTGTTGAACCCCCCTCCCAATACATCTTTCCAATAAATAAATAAAAACCCTATCTTTAATATATATCCTCTATTTTTACCAAATAATCATCTTATACCTTCCAATACCTATAACCCACCCCCCCTCGTGCCACACATCCCCCCACTAATACCTATAACCACCCCCCCATGCCACACATCCCCCCCTAATACCTACAATATATTGACTCTATTTCTCACAATTTTAAAACCCCCTTTATGAATGAATGTGATAAGATATTGGTCAACAAGGTGAACCCCTATGGAGCTACCTTATTCTAGAGCCAATTCCAAACCAAATTTCATAAGAATGGATGCAAGATCCCATGAATTTTAATTTAGATTAGATATAGTGTACATTTTGACTATCACAAAAAGTCTTTTCTATCAAGTACAATATGACCTCCAATTGTGGGTGATTGGAAGTTAATATTGACACCATATTCTCTTGCACTTTCTTTGATGTCATAATTACAACCATAATCTCACAAGTTAACTTCAATCCATTCCTTGTTTAAGAACAAATTTTCTCCTCTTTTTTGTCTTACAAATTTTTACCACTCTCTCACTTATCAAAAGGGTCCTCTTTGATGACATCATTAACATTATGCATCGATTTCAAAAGTATCCTCACTTGTCAAAAGGATCCTCTTTGAAAGTAAGAATAGTTCATTTTTTCTAAAGTTCTTATAAATACTTTTGTTACACATTAAGGAAACTCTTATGGTGGAAAATATTGCTAAGTGCTAAATCTATATGCAATTAATGGTTCTCATTACCGAAATTTTACAAAACACTGAAGACCCATCCTAGTCAATACTGCAGGAACCAATAATAACAATCATGTAGGCTAACATAATCACAATAGAAATAAGAGAGTTGAAAATCCACATTACTCTATCCAAAATGAAGCAAGATTCATTATAATGGAAATCAAAACATGTTACAAGGGTTTCTTAATACAAAGTCAACACATAAAATATGATTGCACAATAAATCCTCACATCAAATCAAAATATACCTCAAATTCTCCATTAAGCTTGCCAAAATGTTCTACAATGTAGCCCAAGAGGAGAGCTCCTAAATACCCAAATTCTCGACCCTTTACAATGGAGAGAGAAAACTCTTATTTATAGAGTGAGTCTCTTCTCTTAGACAATAAAATATTATTATTTGCTAACTAACTTCATGACAAGTCAAATAAATATTATAATAATGAATTAGTTAGGTCTCTCTTGAATCCATGGTTGACCATGTTACAACATGTGGACTTTGTCCTCTCCAAAGAAAATTGCCATCATCCAAAAATAGTAGTAGTACGCACCAAATAATTCTCATGAAGGGGACACACCACCAAAAATAGGCATCAAGCCAATTCAATTTCCAAGTTTCCACATGGAATGTTCCCTTCAAGAATGTGCATGCATGCAACCACTCCACATTTGTGAATTCCAAGATATCCAACTCCATGGATTAAGGTGCAAGATGCCAAGTGGATGGGGTTTCCAAAACAAAGTATGTGATCAGTGACTTTCCTTTCCTTGCCTTGCCTTTGATTGCCTTGCTTTCCTAGACTTTCCTTGCCTAGCCTTGTCTTGCTTTGTGTTCCCTTACCTTACCTTTCCTTGCCATGCCTTGCCTTACCATCCCTTTCCTTGACTTTCCATGCCATGACTTGCCATGCCTTTTCTTTCCTTCACTTTCCATGCCATGTCATGCCATGATTTATCATGCCATGCCATGCCTTGCATTGCCATCCCATGCCTTTCCATGCCTTGTCTTGCCATGCATTTCTTTTCCTTGCCTTTCCATTCCATGCCATGCCATGCCTTTCCTTTCCATGCCATGCCTTGTCATGCCATGCCTTGCCATGCCTTGTATTTCCTTGACTTGAATTTCCATGGCATGCATTTAATTTCCATGCCTTTCCATGCATTGGTCACCTCAACACTATGCTCATTTTGATATCACATATCTCATATCCATGCATATACATTACAAATTTCATATGAAAATCATTATCTGTATTAATGTTCAATTAAGAAATGTGTGTTTATTTACACAAAGCCTTGCATATATAATACATAATTATGAACTAGTATTCACATAACGAAGTTCCACATTTCAATTTGTATATTTAAACAAATCACAGAACTATCATCATCATAAACATATAACAATAAAAATAATATCCCGCAACACATAAATAGATCCAAATGTATACAAATCAAATGTATATATGATTATAACTAAACCCAACAAATACTAAGCAATGAATCACTAAGATAAGTAAAAATCAAAGTTCTAACCTTCTAAGGCCAAAATATAGGTTGTTACATTTACAAATCCCTAGAACACAACTATGATATAAAATAGACTAATCCATCCTTGCATGTGTTTCCATGTAGATTCCCATTTTAACCTATACAACAATAAATATTTATATTTTCATAACATTATGAAAGGAAAAATTCAAATCAAAATATGGATTGCAATGAAACAAACATCACAAAAAAAGGAACATTTTTATCCCAAGAAATAAACATTTTTTATAGGGACATATGACTTAACTTTATATCACAAAATTCCTTTCCATCCAATGAAGTGTTATTTCCATGCCATGCCTTGCCATGAGATGTGTTGTATTTCCATGCCATGTCATGCCATACCTTGTCTTTCCTTTCCATGCCATGTATTTCCTTGCCTTGCCATGCCATGCCATCCCTTTCCTTGCCTTGTCATGCCATGCCATGTCATCCCATGCATTTCCTTGCCTCTACATGCCATGCCATGTCTTGCCATGCCTTTCCTTGCCTTTCATTGCCATTACATGCCATGCCAAACCATGTCTTTCCATGTCATTCCATGCATTTCATTTCCTTGCCTTGCCTTTCCATGGCATGCCATGCCATGCCATCCAATTCCATGCCTTGTCTTGCCTTAATTTTTCAAGTCATGCCATGCCTTACCATTCCTTTCCCTTTCATGTTATGCCATGCATTGCCTTTCCATGCCATGTCTTTCCTTCCCATGCCTTGACTTTCCATGCCATGCCTTGCTTTTCCTTGCCATGCCATACCATTCCATGTATTTCCTTTCCATGACATGCCATGCCATGCCATGCCTTGCCTTAACTTTCCTTGCCATGCCATACCTTTCCTTTCCATACCATGCCTTTCCTTTCCATGTCATGCCATGCCATGCCTTGAATTGTATTGTCTTGTCATGCCATGCCTTTCCTTTCCATGCCATGTCATGTCATACCTTGCATTACCTTGCCTTTTCATGCCATGTCATGCCATACCTTGCATTACCTTGCCTTTCCATTCCATTCCATGCCTTACCTTGTCATGCCATGTCTTGCATTTCCTTTCCTTTACATGTCATGCCATGCCTTGTCTTTCTATGTCATGACACACCCTTCCATTCCATTCCTTTCCATGCCATGCCTTTCTATGCCATGCCTTCTCATGCCATGACTTTCCATGCCATGCCTTTCCATGCCATGCATTTCCATGCCATGCATTTACTTTCCTTGCCTTGCCAAGCCATGTATTTCCTTGCCTTTCCTTGCCATGCCATGCCATGCCTTGCATTCCCTTGCCTTGTCATGTCATGTCATGCCTTGCCATGCCATGTCATGCCTTGCCTTTCCATGCATTGCCATGCCATGCCTTGCCTTTCCTTTCCATGCCATGCCATGACATGCCATGCCTTGCCATGCCTTGCCAAGACATGCCTTTCCTTGCCTTTCCAAGACATGCCTTTCCTTGCTTTGAATTTCCATGCCTTTCCTTGCCTTTCCATGCCTCTCCATGCCATGCCTTTCCTTGCCTTTCCATGCCATGTCATTCCTTTCCATTCCATGTCATGCCTTGCCTTGCATTTCCATGCCATGCCTTTCCATGCCATGCCACGACATGCAATGTCTTGCCTTGCCTTGCCTTACCTTGCCATGCCATGCCATGCCATGCCTTTCCTTTCCATGACATGTCATGCCTTGACTTGCATTTCCATGCCATGCCATGTCATGCCTTTCCACACTAGTAAATTTGGGTCATTTTGCGACAACCATTTTGACTCTCTTGCGACGTTATGTTGTGGAGATTGCGACGAATCTTTGGCCCCTTAAAAATCGCTTCACATGTCGTGGCAAGTGAGACAAACCTGGGATAACATCGTAAGAGCGATGACCTAAGGAATTCGTCGCAAGTGAGATGAAATATGGTGGTCGTCACAAGAGAGATGACTTACAATGCTCGTTGCATGAGAGACGACCAATGGTGATCGTCGTAAGAATGACAACCGATGATGATCGTCACAAGAATGACAACTAAGGATGCTCATCGCAAGAGAGACGAATGGGGTAGTTATTGCGACAAACTATTAAGAATAAGGTATCCTCGATGGTAATGATCATTCATCGCTCTTGCGACGACCCTAGTATTTCTTGCGAGGAACTATCAATACTATCGACATACCTCTTCATCGCAAGAGAAACGACCTATCCTAGTTTCGAAGATAAACAATTCATCACAAGAGTGACGAAGTGTCGATAGTTGTGACAAACTATCAGTACTATCGACACTCTTCTTCATCACAAGAGCGATGAAATATATCTATTTAAAAAAATAATAATAAAGATTAATGCAAGAGAGTGGACGTTAACATTGTTGAGAATTTCAAGAATGTGGAAAGTGCATGCCTTGAAAATTATTCTTATGAAGCTTAGACCTTGTAAATCTAAAGGAGTTAACATTACTTGTGTTAACTCCACCTCTAATATATAGTCTTTGATGCCATTTCTAGTTCTCCATGTTAATATTTAACAAAATTTGAAAATTATATGGGGCATGATCTTCATTTGTAGTAGTTTTCCAATTGTGTTGAAGATGCATAATGAAAATCTCAAGATCTCATTTATGTTGGAGATGTGTAGTGAAATCTCAAGAGATCGAGTTCAACCATGCTTGACTCCAACTTAACCAATGCCCCATTCTACAATTGTTTGTTCCACACATTGTTTTGAAATATTTGGTAAGTTATTTGTTTGTTTTCATATTATTTGTTTCAATTTTTTCTGCAATTTTAAGTCTGCCATTAAAGGTTATGTTGGGCATATTGAAGTAGTGAAAGGAAAATTATTGTATTTGTAGTTTATCATTGTTTGATTGTTGTGTGTATTGCTAAGATTTTGTAGGAAACTTGCACCTTCAAGTACATCACTAAGATGGTAGGATTTTTATAAGGCTGTATCAAGCCTGGTAATTTACTTTAACTCCTTTGGAAAATTGGACTTGAGACATTGAAAGTACAAGTGAAAAAATTACAATAAATCAATTAGATCATGCACCCAATCAAATGGTTACTCCAATCCATAAAAAAACAACATGGAATAGCTCCTTACATTTGTAGGAGATTAAGTTAATTGAAGGGAAGTTTTAGGAAATAAGATGACTTGCATGAACTTCAAAATGAGCTCTAATATGAAGCACTTGCATTGTCCTTGCTAATTTGTTACTTGACATTCATTTAAATGGAGACTTACAATTAATGCATAAGAGATATTAGGTGCCTCTTCTTGGGATAAAATGGGATCTAACACTTTCATGAACTTGCAAGAACTTGCAATTGCACTTTCTCTTCTACAACTAGTCCTTTTCCATTATTTGAGTGAAAATATTCTTCTTCACCCTAATGTTATTTCTCCAATCCAAAACACAATTTCTCATATACATGTAATTCTTGTGGAGGTGCTCATTTTGTAACTTTGAGGAAGGATATCACAAAAAACAAGCATTTGGTACTAGTTTTATGCGTAACACCACTACAAAGCATGGGTTTCATTAGATTCATTGTATTCTATTTGTACACACAAAAACATGGACTTAATGTCACAAAAACGTGATTCTATAAGGCTAGTGTATTCATCGATTGGAACTCAATTTCATATTTAATGTCTTTTAGAGGGAAAATGCACCTTACAACTCAATATTTTGATAATCACTATAAGTATGAATCAAAGAAAACAAGATTTATGGATTTAATCCATTTATATATCTTTGAAAATTTCATTGTAGAAAAGGGACATCAATGAAAGTTGAAAAAACAATATGATTTTGTGAGAATTTGCACAATTCCAAATAGGTTTCTAGATGAGGCAGATTCCATTGACCCTAGTTCTCACTCACCTAGGTACTGATCTCAATGTAGTTGTTGTTTTCAAAATCATAGGTGCTTAAGAGAGGTGACATTCATTATTATAATTGTATGTTCTTGAAGAGAACTTCACACAGCCTAATAAAGTAAAATAATTGTTTGATTTTATGTCATGCAAATTTTAAAAACCTATGATAGAAAATCCGATGAGAGCACAAAATTAGCAAGGAATACCCATGATAACATAGTTTAGACATTCTCCCAAATGAATTATAGAGAGGTAGAAGAAATAAGGATCTACTTGCAATCTACAGATTACATATCCACTAATTCCATTGATGACCACTTGCTGGTTTTCCACCTATCAATGAATACAACACAAAGAGACTCTTTTCTAGGGTCTTCTAATGCAATATTTGGAAGAAATTGATATATTTAGATCATAATTAGTTATTTAGAAATCATTCAGGAAGGCCATTTATAGAAAATATGTAGACAACCTTCAAGTTGGGGCCAAAGCAGATATGCTTATATAGGAAACAAATTATGTATGGCTTCTTTTTGACTTTCGGATGTACATATTGGTGTACATGCATATTGATTCATAATGTAATATATCATGCATTTTCAAAAAATAAAGTTTAAATTTTTGGTTAGAGTAAAAATCTTGGATCCTTGCCTTGGATACCCTTCTGTCCACCAKTACTTAATGATTTCATTGATATTTGGATGTGATATCCACATATTTTCAAACTTAAAGAGGTCGTTTGTTGGAGGGGGCTACTCMTTTCTCTTTAGGTTGATTAGCCYATGATTTGAAATCATCCCTTTCAAAATATTTGATTTGAGGTGACTTCTTTCAACTAGCCAAGTATAAATACTTGAACATTTGTTAAACAATTTTGCTACTAGTGTCGTCCTTGTTATTTTTTTATACAAAGTGTAAGGACCAAGTTTGAGGAGGATATCCATCATATTATTCTTAACAAAGTCTGGGCATATTATTCTTAGACACTCAAACCATTCCATCCCCCCTTTTTCTCATTGTGATTGAAGATTGCATTACAATCCCCTCCCAAAAGTCACATATCCCTTAATGCCAAATAATGCGTTAGGTTATTCATGACATTCTTGTTTTGATGAGGTAATTTTCAACTCCATACTTTGTTATTAATCGAAAATGTCTAGAAACTCTGGTTTCCACAAGATTTCCATGCTACCTACTTCATGGTTATCTTTCTTACTTTCCTCCAAAATTGGTCCTTTACTTTTTGAAGTTTTGTCTTAAACATATTTGTTTCTTGTAATAATACCAAATCTAGATCTTCCTTTACAATTTCATTTTGAGTGCTTTGAATTTCATATTGATCCTATTCCCCTCACATCCAGTAAAGGACTTTCATTTACATGGTTTGGGCATTTTTGAAAGATCTTTTTTTCTATCCAATTGATTCTAGTAGCTAGAGTCTACTTCTTTCTACCTTGTTGATAATCTATGTCTTATTATTGTCTTCTTGTTTTACCTAATTTGATCATATTAATGATCATATTCATGATTTTTTCTATGCATAAAAGGTTCATGTTGAAAGTATATCACCTATTTCTATCAACATTTGAAAACCTCTAAGTTGATATTATCCAAAAAGAGTTTCTCTAAATCTATATCTATAAAAGATCCATGCATAAAGAGTTGTTAGTGGTCAATCGTCTATCTTTGAAAGACAATATTCATTGCAATTGTTAAAAGGGTTAGTGTATAAACATGCCTACTTTGTCACTACAAGGATAGTGGTAGTGACCATACTACTAAACCCATCTAGTGAGGTGATAGGATATGACCATCAACAAACCTCAAGGAAGGATAAATCCCCCGAGATCAATGCCACATGATGCTGATTGTTGTTCCATTTGGATTACTAATATATGGCTCCACCAACATTACCATATCTACTTTCACTCGATAAGAAATATATTTTTTAGTCAAGATGCTTCCTATTATAATTTATCATAATTCGACAAGTGTTCCCTTCCCCATTCTAGTAATATTGAAATGAAATGTATCTCACCTACAATAGTTGAGGAAGATCCCTCCGACCAAGAAAAGCTACAAGTGGGGGGTATTTATTCCTCTAAGGACACCCAAGACTTGCACCGAACCTCAATTTCTTGAAACGACTTGCTTACATGGGAGAGATGACCCACTAGGGGTGAAACATGTCTTTGGGTGGATTTGAACCTTGGTGGTGGGGTATGAAACACCTTTGCTTTTCCATTTAAAAAAACAAGTTGAAGTATAATATTAGCTGTGTGAATAATATGATATGATGAAATAAAGGGAATCGTATATGCTACATAATTGGGTGTGGTTCATTAAATAGAATGAATGGCCCCATAGTGGCCCACAAATGATGGTAATGTAAAAATAAATAAATAAAAGGAACCTTAAGAAGTCATTAAAAGAAGAAAAAAGACAAGACATACTTGATCTTTGATATTCTAATGTGTACCATTGCATTGATACAACATCTAGAGCATCTGTAAATGTGTGAACTGCATATTGTAGTAAATAAAAACAGAATTAGATTTAGTTTTTAGTAAAAAACAAAAAATACTTTTAAGACATGTCAATAAATCCTAATAGAAATTAAAACCAACAAGATTTCAAATAGTAAACACCATTGATATTCTTTTTTGTAAAATCCATATTAGAGGAGATTAAATAGTGACACACACACATATCATATGCGACAGCCTAAATAAGTTCCTCTTGGTTTCGAGAATAATTTATTGGAGCCTTATGATATTGGAGCAAACCTCCCCCAATCTCAAGGAGAAACAACGAAGTCAACATTGACTATGTTGTTGATATGTTGGATCGAGAGAGGTTTGCTTCAAGAATAAGTGACTCCAATAAATTTTTCTCTACTAAACAGGGCCAACCACGTGAAGGTGGAAGCTCCTATGCACCCCCCCTCCCTCACATCACTCTCAATTCCTCAATACCCAATCTATATTATACTAAAAAATATGCATTAAAAATATTCAAAATTGATAAAAAGTAATTATAAAGCTATATATGAGGTTTGTCATTCAAAGGCATATTTCATAAAAAAAAGTTTTTATAAATGAGATTTATCATTCAAAATATGTTACAAATATACTAGTTATATAATGTACACCTATCTGTCTTATAAAATTATTATACATCATCAATTTTTCTTATTCTTCTTTTGTGTTTTCTAGTTCTTAAGTAATTCATCCATCTCCATGTATTCGTTTACTGGGTGATCTTCAACAATTGATGTTTCTTCAGTCCTTTCACGTTGAGCATGCCTGGTATCATACCCACGACTTGGAGGCTGTTGTGAGGAGCCGTCACCTACAAAAACAAAAAAATATTAAATTTATATGGCCAATTTTTAAATATCATTGAAGTAGTTCATTAATATTAAAAAAAACCTTTGCAATGTAATTATTTATGTGGTCCACTAGTCGACATCATTGGAATGGTTGCCCTGTTCTCCTGATCTTTAGATCGAGGAGGCTCAACTACGACATTCTATGCCATTTAAATGGAAAAAATTATAAGTACAAAACTGTAAATGTATAATTAATAAAAAATAGAAGTGCAAAATTTATAAGTATGAAATTATTAAGTATATGATTAATATACAACCATTTTACCATCATGGACCTCCATCACAGGAACATCTTGGGCTGCACCCCACTAGGATGGGGCTGTTGGGGAGCACCATGATCTTTTGGCCGCACTGCACTATCAACACTCTGTTTTCCAGTACTAATGGTTTCGTTGATAGTGTTGTGCCCCTGATTAAAACAAAGTAAGACATTAAAGTTATGAACAATATTAAACATTTACGTATTTTATAAGAAATGAAAGGTTAATGTGGATTGATTTTTATTTACCTTGTCCTGCAAACTAGATCTTTGGGTTTGCCCCATGCTTTTCCTACGATCAACCACGAATTTATATCCTTACTTGTAACAAAGGTGGAGGTCTTCCTCTGTGGTTTCAGTTCCGAAGTCGTCGCCCTGCGTTGCATAAGAGTATTTTTTTAAATTTTTTTTGGCTACAATTATCGGAAAGTTGTAAGGTGATACTAATAATATTCTTAAGATGTTTGGGTACTTATGATTTGTGACTGTAACCTTGAGTAGTCGCCCTGGCCTAGCTTGTGTTGTCCATGTTTGAAAATCCTTTCTTTGGTTTCCTTCGAAGTGTCAGACAACCTATCATCAAAATTTTCAAGTATGTTATATACCACACTTTTATTTAGATCTAAAGAAAATCAAAGGTATTGAAATAAAAATATTGTAATTTACCTTGGAGTACCAGTTATTTTTTCTCCTGATTTTTGCAATATATTTTATTTTGCATCATCAATGATCATCTTCCACTCCCTCTATGGAATCGAGGGAGGACGTTTATACCTAGGGTTTCTTTCCAAGCTTCATCTATAAACATCCTAGATATATTTTAAATATTCGCCCACTTCAGAGGTGACTGTTTTTTTATTGAACATGTCTACTCTAAAGAGGCCTTCGAGATAATCCATAAGTTCCTTTTTTAGGTTGGAATTATGGAAATTCCACCTAATGTGTAAGGATGCCCCAAAAATCAACAATGTCGTGCTCTCCATGTGCCTATAAAATGGTCATTTCCTACACACAAAAAGATATGATCATTAATTTAAAAATAATAATCTAGATGATTTGTGTATGAGATGGACAACATGAAACAATTAAAATATGAAAAACTACCTGGGAGTCTTATTTGTTTTAATGGAATTCTGTTACCATCGACCAAAAATGTCCATGGAAGGGTCCCCATGCTGGTCACACATCTAGCTCCAGGAAATGCAACCATGCCAACCACATCATCAACCTCATCTCTTTCACCACCTCTAGATCATTATCATTGTCTGGATGCATGGCAGTGTGTGTCATGGATCCTATCTAAATTAGGTGTGGAAGATGAATATGGAGATGTAAAAAATACTCTAAAAGATGTATGATATCCCGCGTTAGGACTCTGTGGAATTTCTGCAGTGCCACTACTACCAACACCGGGTTGAACAAGCTCCAAAAATCTCTTTATAAAAAAGAAAATGTTTTTTCGTGAAATAATGTAAAATTTAAAAAACAGACTTTCATAATTGAACATATGAGTACATTAAAAAAAACACTTTAAATTATGGTTATTACCTTATATGTGTTAATCTACGACATAAGGAGATTGATATTTTCTGGGACGTCGAGAGTTTGATCTAGACGATCTAACAATTTATCAAGTTCCTTGTTCGCTTTAATGATATTTTTTTTTATTAATACCATCAGATCAAGGGATGAATACAACCCCTCCTCATCGGTAGAATCATGATCAACATGGCTTTCCGACTACATATAATTTCAAAAAAATCAATGATATTTCAGTTATATAAACAAATGAAATAATTGATCGCCACACAAATAAAATAATATAAACAAATAATAAAACTCACATAAAATGAAATTCAAATTTGATAATAATTTACATGTTCTGCGGATGGCCCTCTTCCTCGATCATTCTGCCACATTATAATATAATTAGAACCCCCAAATATTTAAAAAAAATGTTAACGATAACAAAAAATCTGATTGCCACCCAAATAAAATCAACCTCATTGATCAACCTCCCACATTATTATAAAATTGGGACCGTGAAATATTTAAAACATTGTTAAAGATAAAAAANTTGAAATCATCCCTTTCAAAATATTTGATTTGAGGTGACTTCTTTCAACTAGCCAAGTATAAATACTTGAACATTTGTTAAACAATTTTGCTACTAGTGTCGTCCTTGTTATTTTTTTATACAAAGTGTAAGGACCAAGTTTGAGGAGGATATCCATCATATTATTCTTAACAAAGTCTGGGCATATTATTCTTAGACACTCAAACCATTCCATCCCCCCTTTTTCTCATTGTGATTGAAGATTGCATTACAATCCCCTCCCAAAAGTCACATATCCCTTAATGCCAAATAATGCGTTAGGTTATTCATGACATTCTTGTTTTGATGAGGTAATTTTCAACTCCATACTTTGTTATTAATCGAAAATGTCTAGAAACTCTGGTTTCCACAAGATTTCCATGCTACCTACTTCATGGTTATCTTTCTTACTTTCCTCCAAAATTGGTCCTTTACTTTTTGAAGTTTTGTCTTAAACATATTTGTTTCTTGTAATAATACCAAATCTAGATCTTCCTTTACAATTTCATTTTGAGTGCTTTGAATTTCATATTGATCCTATTCCCCTCACATCCAGTAAAGGACTTTCATTTACATGGTTTGGGCATTTTTGAAAGATCTTTTTTTCTATCCAATTGATTCTAGTAGCTAGAGTCTACTTCTTTCTACCTTGTTGATAATCTATGTCTTATTATTGTCTTCTTGTTTTACCTAATTTGATCATATTAATGATCATATTCATGATTTTTTCTATGCATAAAAGGTTCATGTTGAAAGTATATCACCTATTTCTATCAACATTTGAAAACCTCTAAGTTGATATTATCCAAAAAGAGTTTCTCTAAATCTATATCTATAAAAGATCCATGCATAAAGAGTTGTTAGTGGTCAATCGTCTATCTTTGAAAGACAATATTCATTGCAATTGTTAAAAGGGTTAGTGTATAAACATGCCTACTTTGTCACTACAAGGATAGTGGTAGTGACCATACTACTAAACCCATCTAGTGAGGTGATAGGATATGACCATCAACAAACCTCAAGGAAGGATAAATCCCCCGAGATCAATGCCACATGATGCTGATTGTTGTTCCATTTGGATTACTAATATATGGCTCCACCAACATTACCATATCTACTTTCACTCGATAAGAAATATATTTTTTAGTCAAGATGCTTCCTATTATAATTTATCATAATTCGACAAGTGTTCCCTTCCCCATTCTAGTAATATTGAAATGAAATGTATCTCACCTACAATAGTTGAGGAAGATCCCTCCGACCAAGAAAAGCTACAAGTGGGGGGTATTTATTCCTCTAAGGACACCCAAGACTTGCACCGAACCTCAATTTCTTGAAACGACTTGCTTACATGGGAGAGATGACCCACTAGGGGTGAAACATGTCTTTGGGTGGATTTGAACCTTGGTGGTGGGGTATGAAACACCTTTGCTTTTCCATTTAAAAAAACAAGTTGAAGTATAATATTAGCTGTGTGAATAATATGATATGATGAAATAAAGGGAATCGTATATGCTACATAATTGGGTGTGGTTCATTAAATAGAATGAATGGCCCCATAGTGGCCCACAAATGATGGTAATGTAAAAATAAATAAATAAAAGGAACCTTAAGAAGTCATTAAAAGAAGAAAAAAGACAAGACATACTTGATCTTTGATATTCTAATGTGTACCATTGCATTGATACAACATCTAGAGCATCTGTAAATGTGTGAACTGCATATTGTAGTAAATAAAAACAGAATTAGATTTAGTTTTTAGTAAAAAACAAAAAATACTTTTAAGACATGTCAATAAATCCTAATAGAAATTAAAACCAACAAGATTTCAAATAGTAAACACCATTGATATTCTTTTTTGTAAAATCCATATTAGAGGAGATTAAATAGTGACACACACACATATCATATGCGACAGCCTAAATAAGTTCCTCTTGGTTTCGAGAATAATTTATTGGAGCCTTATGATATTGGAGCAAACCTCCCCCAATCTCAAGGAGAAACAACGAAGTCAACATTGACTATGTTGTTGATATGTTGGATCGAGAGAGGTTTGCTTCAAGAATAAGTGACTCCAATAAATTTTTCTCTACTAAACAGGGCCAACCACGTGAAGGTGGAAGCTCCTATGCACCCCCCCTCCCTCACATCACTCTCAATTCCTCAATACCCAATCTATATTATACTAAAAAATATGCATTAAAAATATTCAAAATTGATAAAAAGTAATTATAAAGCTATATATGAGGTTTGTCATTCAAAGGCATATTTCATAAAAAAAAGTTTTTATAAATGAGATTTATCATTCAAAATATGTTACAAATATACTAGTTATATAATGTACACCTATCTGTCTTATAAAATTATTATACATCATCAATTTTTCTTATTCTTCTTTTGTGTTTTCTAGTTCTTAAGTAATTCATCCATCTCCATGTATTCGTTTACTGGGTGATCTTCAACAATTGATGTTTCTTCAGTCCTTTCACGTTGAGCATGCCTGGTATCATACCCACGACTTGGAGGCTGTTGTGAGGAGCCGTCACCTACAAAAACAAAAAAATATTAAATTTATATGGCCAATTTTTAAATATCATTGAAGTAGTTCATTAATATTAAAAAAAACCTTTGCAATGTAATTATTTATGTGGTCCACTAGTCGACATCATTGGAATGGTTGCCCTGTTCTCCTGATCTTTAGATCGAGGAGGCTCAACTACGACATTCTATGCCATTTAAATGGAAAAAATTATAAGTACAAAACTGTAAATGTATAATTAATAAAAAATAGAAGTGCAAAATTTATAAGTATGAAATTATTAAGTATATGATTAATATACAACCATTTTACCATCATGGACCTCCATCACAGGAACATCTTGGGCTGCACCCCACTAGGATGGGGCTGTTGGGGAGCACCATGATCTTTTGGCCGCACTGCACTATCAACACTCTGTTTTCCAGTACTAATGGTTTCGTTGATAGTGTTGTGCCCCTGATTAAAACAAAGTAAGACATTAAAGTTATGAACAATATTAAACATTTACGTATTTTATAAGAAATGAAAGGTTAATGTGGATTGATTTTTATTTACCTTGTCCTGCAAACTAGATCTTTGGGTTTGCCCCATGCTTTTCCTACGATCAACCACGAATTTATATCCTTACTTGTAACAAAGGTGGAGGTCTTCCTCTGTGGTTTCAGTTCCGAAGTCGTCGCCCTGCGTTGCATAAGAGTATTTTTTTAAATTTTTTTTGGCTACAATTATCGGAAAGTTGTAAGGTGATACTAATAATATTCTTAAGATGTTTGGGTACTTATGATTTGTGACTGTAACCTTGAGTAGTCGCCCTGGCCTAGCTTGTGTTGTCCATGTTTGAAAATCCTTTCTTTGGTTTCCTTCGAAGTGTCAGACAACCTATCATCAAAATTTTCAAGTATGTTATATACCACACTTTTATTTAGATCTAAAGAAAATCAAAGGTATTGAAATAAAAATATTGTAATTTACCTTGGAGTACCAGTTATTTTTTCTCCTGATTTTTGCAATATATTTTATTTTGCATCATCAATGATCATCTTCCACTCCCTCTATGGAATCGAGGGAGGACGTTTATACCTAGGGTTTCTTTCCAAGCTTCATCTATAAACATCCTAGATATATTTTAAATATTCGCCCACTTCAGAGGTGACTGTTTTTTTATTGAACATGTCTACTCTAAAGAGGCCTTCGAGATAATCCATAAGTTCCTTTTTTAGGTTGGAATTATGGAAATTCCACCTAATGTGTAAGGATGCCCCAAAAATCAACAATGTCGTGCTCTCCATGTGCCTATAAAATGGTCATTTCCTACACACAAAAATATATGATCATTAATTTAAAAATAATAATCTAGATGATTTGTGTATGAGATGGACAACATGAAACAATTAAAATATGAAAAACTACCTGGGAGTCTTATTTTTTTTAATGGAATTCTGTTACCATCGACCAAAAATGTCCACGGAAGGGTCCCCATGCTGGTCACACATCTAGCTCCAGGAAATGCAACCATGCCAACCACATCATCAGCCTCATCTCTTTCACCACCTCTAGATCATTATCATTGTCTGGATGCATGGCAGTGTGTGTCATGGATCCTATCTAAATTAGGTGTGGAAGATGAAGATGGAGATGTAAAAAATACTCTAAAAGATGTATGATATCCTGCGTTAGGACTCTGTGGAATTTCTGCAGTGCCACTACTACCAACACCGGGTTGAACAAGCTCCAAAAATATCTTTATAAAAAAGAAAATGTTTTTTCGTGAAATAATGTAAAATTTAAAAAACAGACTTTCATAATTGAACATATGAGTACATTAAAAAAAACACTTTAAATTATGGTTATTACCTTATATGTGTTAATCTACGACATAAGGAGATTGATATTTTCTGGGACGTCGAGAGTTTGATCTAGACGATCTAACAATTTATCAAGTTCCTTGTTCGCTTTAATGATATTTTTTTTTATTAATACCATCAGATCAAGGGATGAATACAACCCCTCCTCATCGGTAGAATCATGATCAACATGGCTTTCCGACTACATATAATTTCAAAAAAATCAATGATATTTCAGTTATATAAACAAATGAAATAATTGATCGCCACACAAATAAAATAATATAAACAAATAATAAAACTCACATAAAATGAAATTCAAATTTGATAATAATTTACATGTTCTGCGGATGGCCCTCTTCCTCGATCATTCTGCCACATTATAATATAATTAGAACCCCCAAATATTTAAAAAAAATGTTAACGATAACAAAAAATCTGATTGCCACCCAAATAAAATCAACCTCATTGATCAACCTCCCACATTATTATAAAATTGGGACCGTGAAATATTTAAAACATTGTTAAAGATAAAAAATATATATATAATGCAATAAGTAGAGGTTGCTTAAAGAGGTGTTGCATATTACTTGCACACTATTAGTCGATGTTTCTATTCAATTCAAATGGTAATCCACTAATAACTCTTCCCCAGGATTTATCTTTTTTATTGCGCACATGACTACCTGATTCTCTTCGTGTCCCTCATATATGCAATTTAGTTGCTTGTTCGTTGTCCTAGGTCGTGTGTTGTTTATAAACCCTGCGATATTGTCAAAAGATTTAGGCATTCCATCAATATAGATAATCACTCCTTTATTTTTATCATTTTTTATTAGTTGTATATAATTTACGACAAGTGCATATCTTCACATACTTTGCATGTATCGGACCAATCACATCCAATCGTTATAATTGTAACACGGTCCAACATAGTCCATCAATTCAGTTATTGTATTGTGTTTTACAGTTATTCCATCCATGGAAAATATCCCCAGGTCATGCAAGGAGGATGGTGCAATGCGATATGTCCTATTGTTGACAATGAATTTAGTGTCTAACAGAGGAAGTTATTTAGGTGCCCATTGTTTCACCAGATGATTATACCTGAGTGACACCTCTATGTATCCTATGCTCTCATCATCATAAGAGCATGATCCTCCTTCGACAAAAAAAAATTCCATGCATCTACATAATTTTCTTCTGACTTTTTCACCGCTGGTCCTTGTTTGTGTATCATAACTACTAGATGCAGTCACATTTCCCTCTATTTGTCCTAAGCTTCCCTCACTTGAGGAAGAAATATCTGACAGGTACCTATTTGGTTTTACCTTTAGTCGCATGTGCACGTGTTGTTAGTGAGTAGTCCATCCTCATCCTAGTTCCAATTTTTGAACTTTTTTTTTCTATATGCAAAGTTCTAAATAATTTTTTTATATCTTTAGTTTTGGATGCACAATTATAGGGTGCAATTACATAAATTAGTAGGGGCACTCATGCATATGGATTCTCAACTTAGTGAAGGGTATGAATCTCTAGGTGTGTGCACCTTAATTCGACTCGCTTATCCATGAAAGCAATATGCACTATGGTTAGATTTCACACTATGGAATTGTTTTATGTGCATTTATATTCATTGTACCTCTCTTATTACTAGTTTATAAAGGGGAATTAAGGAAAACCACTTTATGGTCCAAGAGTTGAGTTTTGAGCTATAACTTTAGCTTTCTATTTTAGATTGAATATAAAATCAATGATGATGTTTTGAGTCTTTATATTAGAGCGTTTGTTGTTTTAATTATCAATGGAATGTGTTTGTAGGTTAAAGTAATATATAACATAAATTTTGATAAGTGTTTCAACTTTAGTGATCTATAGTTTTAGGTTAGTTTCTAGAGTGCAAAATATTCTCAGCATGGTCAAATGGTGTATGGTATTAGAGTGCATTTAATGAAACATTCTAGGAATTTGTGTATGTATAGTAGGGATTCTACCTATGCTACATTTAGTCTTAGATATGAATACAAATTTTAAATTTCCCTCTAACTTCATCCCATGGAAGTGTTAAGCATAGATTATGTTGGAAGACCACGATCTTTGGTATTCTATGGAGATGGTAGAAACTACCAATCATGTTTTGTTAGTAGAACATAAAAATAATATGGCCAAAAATTAGGGATAAGACCCCTAATTCCAGGGATTCAAACAAATCTTTTCATTAAAACTATGCTTGTTGTAGATGCATTGCAGAGAAAAATGTCATCACCTTTCCATATGGAGAAAAATGGACCCTGAAGAATGACCATTTGTACTATATATGCTTACTCAAGTTGCGTAAATGCTCATAGAAAGAGTGAATACAATAATGTAAGTAACCCACACAAGTGGTGGACAATACAAACATAGTATTCACATTATCAATTTCTTATAGGACATGAGTACAATTGTCAATTACTTGCCTCACCAAATTGAGGACTTGGACATCTTGCTTGTGAGAAGGAACAACTCTTACCAAATATATTATTATTATTTTGTTAGTATATATCGTGTTATGGCAAGTTTGAAGTATAAGTTAGAACTTGATTCTTATTATAAGGATGTCCAACTAACCTAACCATAATTTCTTATTTTCCTATTGAACTTACAAACATACCTCCCATGATTCACCTTGTCACAAGTAATATTCAAGAACCACAAAATATCCACTTAGAAATTCACGAGGGACACAATGCCTCTATTAACCCACAAGACTAGAAACCATTATATTTTGTAGACATGCTCCCAAATACATGTAGAGAGGTAGAAGAAATAAGGATCTACTTGCAATCTACAGATTATACATCCACTAATTCCATTGATTGACCACGTGTTGGTTTGTCACCTATCAATGAATATAACACAAAGAGACTCTTTTCTATGGTTTTATAATGCAATATTTGGAAGAAATTGATATATTTAGATCAAAATTAGTTATTTAGAAATCATTCAGGAAGGCCATTTTTAGAAACGATGTAGACAACCTTCAAGTTGGGGCCAAAGAAGATATGATTATATAGGAAACAACTTGTGTATGGGTGCTTTTTGGCTTTGGTATGTACTAATATTGGTGTACATGCATCTTGATTCATAATGCAATATATCATGCATTTTCAAAAATTAAAGTTTAAATTTTTGGTTAGAGTAAAAATCCTGGATCCTTGCCTTGGATGCCCTTTTGTCCACCATTACTTAATGATTTCATTGATATTTTCATGCGATATCCACATATTTTAAAACTTAAATAGGTAGTTTGTAACCCATTTTGAGTAGTATATAATGATTTCATTTGCATTTACAAGTTGGATGTTCCCACTGGTTGGGCCTTCTTTGACAAGTGTTGACATAGGAGAGGAGGGTGGGATCAACGTCTATGGTGGGAAATTCATGAAGCTTGACATGGGGAGATGACACCATCCATGACATTCAAGAATTATTCATATTCTATCTTTTCATTTTTAGGTTTCTCGGGGGTGGTTCTGGGCTCCAATTCCTTTTGTCTAGCTTTCCAACCATGGGAAAATAGTGTAAAATTTGAGGTTGCAAAGTAGGTATCTTATACCACCTTCTTACAGTGCCTTAAACTCTTTATCATGCATTTAAGCTCTAATTTTATGAAATATTGGCAATATTTCACCATAGAGACCACTTTGAGATCAAATTCTAATAGAATAACCAAACAACCAACCTAAAAAATCACCAAACAATAGGGGATCGATTTTTTTTTTTTTTCCTCCAAGCTTATATTTGATATGATGGAATCGTTAGAATATTTAGTGCCTCTAGCTCGAGAGAGAGAATCATATTTTAGCCCTGTATTCTAGAGTGTTATGAGCCAGGAAAATTTTATGAGCGAAAAGAAGAGGAAAATTTTGAAGGGCTACATCGAGCCTCTCTTGCCAACCACTGAGCATGAAATTATTGAATCCAATAGGATAGCTAGGTAGGGGGAGTTATTTCTATATTCACAAGTGAAAGTAGGAGGATTGAATGCAACCAAAGAGAAACCAAATCTTGCAATAGCATAGTGACATGTGCACAGTGCACTATAGAGAGAGAGAAATACCCAACCACAAATGCTCCACATAAGAGATGCACAAATGCACATAAAATAATGATATGCCAATCACAAAATAATTTCAAAGATATAGGTTCATTTAGGTATAAATCACTTAAGATAGATCAAGAATATCACAAGATGATGATGTACAAATGAGAGTTGTGGTGTATTTATACACAACTCAAGTAGGTTTGTACCCCTATGAGGGGTTGATGAGACTAAGTGTACAAGTTTGACTAGGTTGGCCTTAACCAATCCATAGTATTAGAATAAATGATAATAATTGATCAAAGGATGGTCTTAGCCATGATCACAAATACATTAATGATACATATGAGTGTGTCGTGGCCACATGTGAATATTACACCCATAATTCTAACACCTCTTCTTAATTTGAACTGGGGCCATAGAGGGAAATAATTATATCACAATATTTGTATTCCCTCCTCAATCAAAACAAGGGTATCACCCCCCTGAACTCCACATGGCTCCCTAAAAAATCCATCATATTCCTCAACAATATAAATCATGATCCAGAGTGACTTGAGGGAAATATCTTGGTATTTTGCAGGAATGTCAACCACCTGAGTAATAATAGTTTGAGGTGGAGCTGGAAAAGTCCCCTGATAATTCTTGGGACCAACAAGAAACTTAGCTTCATAAGCAATGGTGTAGATATCCCACTTAGGTAGATGATTTGGGTGAGACAGAGGGAGAGTAACTAGTAGATGGGCCTCCCAAGAAGTCATCATCATCATCACCATCATAGTCATCATCATTGATTTTCTCATTGGATGGAGGATTGAAAGGAGAATTCTAAGAATAAGTGATGATTGGTATGAGACTATATGAATCATCAATCTCATTATCCCTAGTTATCTGTCCAGACACTATATATGGAGTGCTCGAAGGACCTTGATAAGAAGTAGGAACATCACACTATGAAGGTGAGAGATCCATCAACACATGGAAGGAATCATACAAAGGAAGACATGCATCTTAATATGAGGAGGCACAATCCATGAAAGCACATCAAGAATCATTTGAAAGGAGTATTGGGAGAGATCCTAGTAGACTGTGAGTAGGAACTCATCAAAGGGTGCCTCTATATATTCACCCACCCTATGAGTGGTGGGATCATAAAGGAAATAACCCTGAAAATTTTCATTGCAGTGAATCATAACATTGTAGTATGATTTTGGACATGTTGATGTGTTTTGCCTTCGTTAAGAGCATCAATCCATGCACTAGATCCAAAAATACTGAAATTCGAAATAGAAGATTTGTTTCCATACCATTTTTCACAGGGAGTTATACATGTTACAACATGAGTAGATGTTGTATTGATGATATGAACTATGCAAACAATTCCCTCTCCCTAGAATGTAAGCTTCATTTTCTTGGAGTGAAGCATACAATGAGCCATCTTCATAATAGCCTTATTCTTATGTTCTATTACATTTTGTAGTGGAGTGTAAGGAGTAGTTATTTTGTAAGAGATGCCTTGATTTATGAGAAATAAGTGGAAAAAATTGCTAATATATTCACTTTCACCATCAATCATGAGACAATAGATCTTCTAGATGCTTTGATTTTACACAAGAGTTAGAATTCCCTAAAATATCCAAACACCTAATATTTATATTTAATGGTGTATACCCAAAGAAATTAGGAAAAATCATCAATGAAGGTGATAAAATACTTGTCTCCCCCCATTAGAAGGTGTAGCCACAGGCCCATGAATATCACTATGAATCATCACAATGGCTCGAGAATCTTACCTTGCTTTGTATTTAGGAAAGGAATCTTGATTACGCTTCCTCAATACACACCCATCAAAAACATCATTGGATGGTTCAATCCATGGAATTTCATCAACCATATGTAGTCAACTCATGTGTCACAAATATCCATATTTGGTGGGATTGACACATTGATGCCATAGCATGTTGGTGTCATTGACATTGGCTACCATAGCAACACACTTGTTTCTATTTGAGGAAAGATTCTTTCCCACTATGAACATATGACCAAATTCATCACAATATCCTAAGGAAACCACCTTGAAACTATCAATCATGTCCTTTACAACACATTGATCTAGCTAGTATTCCACCCTTTTATTGGTGTGCATAATGCGGTAGATAGAAAGAGGGTTGTTCTGACACCTGGAACATGAAGAACATATCTAAACTTTGATGTATCAATGATGACATAACCACAACTACAATTGGTAAGGTTGAATTGTCAACAATAACTAATTTCTCTCCATTGTGTTGTTGTCAATAAGTAGAGAGAATGTGTTCATGTTTGGTCATATGTTAGTTAGTTGCAGAATCAATAATCCGCCCTTGTTGAGAAGAGAAGGACCAATATGTAGTATGTACATCTAGATGTGCATTATGAGAAGACCCAAATTTTTCATTGAAAATCTTCCCAACACATATTGTAGATCTTTCAATATCTTTGATTTTTTTATAACAAGAAAGGCATGACTTAAAGAGATTACCTTCCTTATGAAAATAGTTGCATATGAATCTCTTCTACTTGGAGAATTTTGAATGTTCCCCTTTATTCTGATCATACTCATATTTAGAAGGGATTGAGATAGTATTTCAATGGGATTGAACTCATGGGGTAGTTCACCCATATTCTTCAACGTTGGATAATATGAGAAAAAACCTCCTCGAGAGGAGTTGTAGAACCCTAGAAAAATTAAGGGATACTATAAAATATAATAGAAAAGGTCTTGAATGCTGAAGATAGATTATTCTAAGAAATACTTGCATATTTTGAATCCAATTCTACCTTTCCTCCTAAAGTTATGATTTTAGCCTTTAGATTTTTAACCTTTGCAATGTACTCCTCAACAATGTCGAAGTCACCCATCATAAGATTTGAATGTTTAATTTCTAGTCAGTTGAATTGAGTGGTATTCATTGTTCCAAATATATTATTGATCATGTCCCAGATTTCATTTTCACCTTTGTTGTCCTTGGTATGATGAACTAGATTTGTCTTGACATGTAGAGTGATAATCCCAAGATCTTTGTCCTTCTTTAAACATACGCGGACATAGATGTTGTCATTGACAACAGGAAGGGGTTTCGCCAAATAAATCCATAAACCTTTTCTTTGAAGGGCAGTGATTTGATCCACGTAAGTATGATAATTATCCCCATTCAATCAGGGAAACATCCACTTTGAATTTTTTAGGCTTAGAAATAGCAAGATGAAGCCTCCTATGAAAGAAATAAGTCTCTAATATTTCTCCCTTATAGGACCAAAGGGTAAATCCCTTAGGTAACCTTAGGGTTGTCCTTGAAGAAGAGTTAAAAGAACTTAGAAATACCCAAGTAAACTCTATAAGAGAGGCATTGGCTTTAGAGAGGGATTAAACTTATAGAAATCCTAGAAAAAACCCAAAAAGAAGATGATCCAAGAAATTTTGTAGTCATGAGAAAACTTGAGTGATGCCACTAGCCAATAATTTTTGGATCAGCTATAGAATTGAGAATGTTGAGATTCACAAGTGAAAGAAAGAGAATTGAATGGAACCAAAGACAAACCCAAATTCTACAATAACCCATTCACAAGTGCACTAGAGAGAGATAGCCCTAGTGCGCTAGAGAGAGAGAGAGAGAAACACCCCACCACAAATGTAGCTGCAACTTGGGAGATTATGGTTATCATATGGTGATAACTTTATGATTTTTCCTTTGCTTTAGTTGCATACTTGGAAATGTACTTTAGCACAACATTATGAGAGAGAACATGTTGGAAGTCAATATATCATAGTTGTGGATGTTTAATCTATCATCATTTTGAGCAGGGTTGTATTTTTTATGATCATGCTTGTCAATGAACATGGTAGATGTAGCATGAAATTCCCATGGAAATTTATACCAATAGTTAAGGGTGGAACCTTTATTTTGCAAATATGAATATTCATTTCATTTTGTGTGTTGTTGAACATGGTTAAACAGTTCCTCATAGTATTGAAGTGGATTGGATGTGAGTATTTATACTATTCTTAGCAGGTAGGTATCATCAAGAATTGAGCGATGGA
>JZKD02S1673272.1:1026310-1040423 GCA_000966675.3 Picea glauca
TTGACAATTTCTTCTCAGCTTTCAACATCTCTTTTATTCCAAGGGAGGATAATGTTGTGGCCGATTCTTTAGCTGTTTCAGCTAGCCAGTTCAAGGTCCCTCAACCGCCTATGGTCAAATATGATGTTGAGATGAAATATAGGCCCTCTGTACCAGACAATGTCAAGCATTGGAAGGTATTTGAGGATGATCTGGAAATCAAGAAGTTTCTCCAATCTATTGATGAGTTTTCTGCGTTGCACATTGATCAGGATCCTGATATAGAAGATAACTCTCACCCCAGAGCGTTTTTAAACAAAATTGCTAACCACCAAATTATTCAGCTGCCTAGTAATCACATTCCGAGGGGAATTATTCCTTTAGAAAGATTGTTCGATGGGAATGATGTGGCAGTGAAGGGTAGGGCTTCAGATGAAGACGTTGATATAGCTGAGTGCAACATTGGCACATCGGAGGAGCCTAAGTTTGTCAAGATGTCAAGCAGTTTGACCACAAAACAGAGGACTGAATATGCTGAGTTGTTGAAAGAATTTGCTGATGTGTTCACGTGGACTTACGAAGACCTCAAGACATATGATACGTCCGTCATTGAACATAAGATCCCACTGAAAGAAGAGGCTAAGCCATTCAAGCAGAAGCTGAGACCGATAAATCCCATGTTGCTGCATGTTATGGAGAAAGAAGTGAAGAAGCTGTTGGATGCCCAAATCATTATCCCCTTGAGATATTCTGATTGGGTGGCCAATTTGGTCCCGGTAGGGAAGAAAAGTGGGGAAATCAGACTCTGTGTTGATTTCAGGAACCTGAACACGAGCTCAAAGAAGGACAATTATCCCCTGCCCAACATGGAACACATATTGCAGAGAGAACCGGCACATCTAGGATCTCCATGATCAATGGTTTTTCTGGTTATAATCAGATATCGGTCATGCCTACTGACAGAGAAAAGACGGCCTTCACCACTCATTGGGTAACATTCATGTATGCCAAAATGCCATTTGGACTGATGAATGCAGGAGCGACGTTTCAGGGAGCCATGGACATAGCCTTCATCGAGGAGAAAGACAAATTTGTAGTGATATATCTGGATGACATAACAGTCTTCTCAAGGTCCGAAAAAGAGCACTGTTGTCACCTGAGGAGAGTCTTCTCAAAGTGTCGAAGATTCAGCCTTTCCCTAAACCCCAAGAAGCCTTTATTTTCTATGGAGGAGGGGAAGTTATTAGGCCATATAGTATCAGCGGAAGGAGTAAGGATCGACCCTAGCAGAGTGGAAGCAATTCGGGCCCTGTCACTTCCCAGATCTAAAAAGGAGGTTCAGGCCTTTTTGGGGAATATTAATTTTCTGAGGAGGTTCATTTTGAATTTTGTTGAGCTGGTGAAACACATCACAACCATGCTCAAGAAAGGAAATGAAGTGAGATGGACCGCTGAACCCAGGGAATCTTTTGTCCAAATGAAAAGAGAATTGACTAAAGCACCTGTGTTGATCAGTCCTGACTATTCCAAGGATTTCCTAATTTTCTCCTTCGCTTATTTTGATACAGTAGTGGCAGTCTTGTTGCAGAGAAATGAGGAAGGGAGAGAGCAGCCTATCGCCTTTTTCAGCAGGGCATTAAGGGATGCAGAGGTCAGGTATGAAATCATGGATAAACAAGCCTATGCTTTAGTGAAATCTCTCAAGGATTTCAGAGTCTATGTTTTTCACTCAAAGGTGACTACTTATGTTCCTTCGACCTCTGTGAAGGACATCTTGGTACAACCCGACATAGACAGGAGGAGAGGTAAATGGATAGCCAAGATCCTGGAATTTGACCTGGAAATAAGGCCTACCAAATTGATCAAAGGTCAGGGCTTAGACAAGCTGTTGGCTGAAGCCAATTGCCAAGCTTTGGGGGTAGGTCTCATGAACGAATGTTCAAGAATTCAATTGGGTCAGTTGTCTGAAATAGACCCTCAAGGGGAGCCCCCATTGGCCCGATGTCCTTGGTATAAGGATGTCATATATTTTCTGTAGGAGTTGCGGCCCCCATATGGCTTGCAAAGAAACAAAGCAAGAGCTCTGAAGCTCAGAGCAGTCAGGTACTGCCTTATTGATCAAATTTTATACTAGAAAGATCCCCTGGGGGTGATTTTAAAATGCATGGATCCATCAGAGGCTGACAGGATCATGGTCGAATTTCACAGTGGCCTATGTGGAGGGCACCATTCCTGGAAGACTACAGCCCACAAAATTCTCAGAGCTGGGTACTACTGGCCCACTTTGTTCGTTGATGTCCATATAGGAGTTAGAGCCTATATCACATGTCAAATATTTTCAGGAAAACAACAGCTCAAGTCTTTTCCTTTACAGCCTGTAGTTGTTTCGGGACCTTTCCAGCAATGGGGCCTGGATTTTATTGGAGAAATCCACCCTGCTTCCAGTGGGCAGCACAGATGGATCCTGAATGCCACAGACTTCTTTACCAAATGGATTGAAGCTATCCCCACCAGGAGTGCTTCCCATAAGGTAATAATTGGATTCCTGGAAGACCTCATCACAAGATTCGGATGCCCAAGAAAGATCGTTACAGATAATACAGCCTCATTCAAGGCTGAACCTCTGGTTAAGTTCTGTGAGCAATTTGGAATCAAGCTGATTCACTCCACCCCGTACTATCCCCGGGGAAATGGTTTAGCAGAATCCTCCAATAAAAGTCTCATAAGGATCATCAAAATATTATTGGAGGACAACAAAAGGGCTTGGAATTCAAAGCTAAAATTCGCCCTATGGGCTGATCGGGTGACTACAAAGAGATCTATAGGTACCTCTCCCTTCCATTTGGTATACGGAGCAGAAGCTGTCTTCCCTTCTCAGCTGGCCATTCCCATAGCGAAATTTTTCCAGGATTATCAATAAGAGCCCAATGACATGATTCGCAGAATTCATCAGCTGGTAGAAGTCCAGCAAGCCAGAGAGCAGGTAATGATCAGAATTCAGGACCATCAGCGAAGGATCAAGCAGGTCTTCGATAAGAACGCAAAGAAGGAGGAGTTCCAAGTAGGAGACCTGGTACTGAAATGGGACGCTCCTAAGAAAGACAAGGGAAAACACGACAAATTTGAAGCCCTGTGGAGAGGGCCTTTCAGAATCTCTGAAGTCTTTTCGAATAACACATATCGGCTACAAGATTTGGAAGGTGAAGAAGTTTTCAACAGCCCAGTAAATGGGCATTTTCTTAAAAAACGTTTTGTCTGAGCCTTCAGTGGCTCCTCTGTTATGTAAATATTTTCCTTTCTGTTTTTGCTTTTACTTTATTGTTTCGGCTTAGTAAAATGACTCCATAGCCCATCAGGAAGGCACTGGAACTGCAAAATGAGTCCTTAGAGCATCACAGGGACGACTCTATCCCCCATGGAGCCTAAATGTTAGCAACATTTCTTGTCTTCGACATCGGGATACATGGGTCTGCAGGTTGCTCGAGGAGCGTCCAAGCACAGCATACAGAAGAAGTCCTTTTCGGACTTAAAATCAAGCGAGCGGGCATCTCGTTCTTCAGCGAAAAGAATTCAGCGACAGAGCAGAACAAAAATTGATGGGCAATTGCAGATTAACGAAGTCTCGTCAAGCATAGTGCTTAAAGTTTTAAGGAATTCAACGGACGGAATCCTTCGGGAGGCACTTGCGAAGTGGCAAGGGCCGTTGATCGCAAGCGGTTCAAGCGCAGTGTTTTTTCTCGAGCTCGGGGTTCGTGAGTTCGGAGGATGGACCATGTATTTTTGTGGCGCGAGATTGCGAGTTGTGAGAAGTGTCCGGAGGAAGTCAACCGACGCTGACCATCGAGTCTCGGGACTTCACGAAGGGAGGATGCCAAAGTCTGATACTCCACTCGCGAGGTCACGAGTAGCGAGAGGTGCTAGTACATGGACCCTAGCCAATGGTCACATGAGGAGAGCGCCGGCCAGAAAGGGGGCCCCGCCCATATCGCCGTCCCGGGAAGCGGGAGTTGAAGAAAGGGAGCCAAGATTCTCTGACTCGTGAATCGCAAAATGAAATGCACTTTTAAAGGCGGGCCCACAATATCGGGGAACAATTTCATCCGTTCATCTACACGGGACACTTGGCGCACGCGATTAGGCCCCTGGCCTTTTCGCCTATCACAACTTCGAAACACAAGAAGGAGCTCCACCTTTTCCTGATGCACATGATGGCGAGAGCATTCAGGACCTGGGACCCACAGCATTGTCGGGAGAAATCGAAACCGTCATATCTAGAGGGCACGTGTCGCCAAATTAAAGCCGACTCAACGTTTCACTCATCGCAATTCCAAGGAGAAAGTGTTAACCCCTTCCTATCACGAGCGCTGAAAGCGCTTTAGGCACGCATTCACAGCCACAGTCACTTGAGAAATTAAAGGGCTAAGAAAGAAGGGCCTAAAAGGCGTCGTTTCTTGTCGCCGAAAGTGTCGCCACGATTTCCAAATGCCGTCCGAAGCGATTTCGCTCCTGGTTTTCGCTTAAAGTAAATGAAGATGTGATCGGGTGGTTGAAATCTCCTTTTGCTCATTAAATTTGAAGTATGGAGGGTCCGACAAGAGTTCTGCTCGAAGGGGTTTTGTGTACTGATTTCTCCAGAGAATCCATGCCGAAGTCCTCGATTAGTCAGAGAAATCTGCACACGTCATTCTGGCCATTAATGTCTCAGCTACTCCCCCTACAGGAGCCATGCGCAGTTAAGGAAACGTTTGGCGAAGGGCTTCCACCCGCAGATTGATTGAAGAGACGCAATACCTTGGAGGGAGAGTGCGCCTCTGTTGGGCAAATCTACCCAAGTATATGTATCCAGTTTTTGGTATTTTTGAAGGTATTGATGGTAGAGCGAAGCTCCCTCTTGTAAAGTTTTAACACATTCTAGTTCTCTGGTTATGCATCTATATGTAAGAATTCTTGCTTAATGATAGACAACCTTCTCATTCCATCTGGTTTTCGTCTTATGCTAAGAGAGTTCGTGTTCGACTGATTTGCATGAATTTTGGCAATTATGTTATGATAAGGGATTTATTGTGGAATTATTGTTTTCTCTGGTTTTCTGCGTCTGAATGTAAGAAGATCTTGCATTTAAATGTCTTCTTCCACAGTCTGTTAGGAACCCGACGTTACAACAGACCTTTGCAGTTTTCCTATACAAGTCTTCCCCCTACTCGCCCTTACTACAACTCATTGTCTGGAGTTACTTAAGACCTCACTTGTCCATGCATGTCTGGCCTAGTTTCAGAGTTAGAACCACATTGTTTCGAGTTAACCTCCATTTGATCACCCCATTAAAAAATTCGTGACATTAAACTGATGGGTGTCGGGCTCTTCTCCTGCAAGCAATCCAGGAGTGACTTCTGACGCTAACAGATACTTTGCAGCTAGTACCTTGAGTCAAACACAAATATGAAATTAGGAATCATTAAAATTAATACTAGAACATTTATTCTAACCTATAACAAATATACTAAATTCTCATAATTTCTTCTCATAACTAGAAGTTTTACATTTAGAGTTCCCTTCCACATGGCCATTTGTCCTCATTATTGCTGCCATGAAACTATCCTTTAGAGACATCACCCTACAACTCTTATTGATAGAACTTTATTACATTGGCAAGTGTCACATTATTCCACTTTATTACATTGCATTAGTAAGTGCTTCAATATGAGATAAAGGAGTTTAATCTTTGAACAAGTGGGCGTGTGAGTAAAATTTGAGTCCAGAAACCCTCCCATATTGTCAAGGCATGTGGATAATATATCCATGTCAAATTCTAGTGCATACAAAAAACGTTTGAAAAAATTTCAACATTGGCCCCATTCAGAAGTCATTGTTTCCGATGTCTAGTCCTAGTACAATGTATGTTCGTTGTTTATTTTAAAATTCGTTCGATAGTACACACGTTCCCACGTCTAGTACTGCAAGGGAATATTTTTATGGTGTTGATTGAACAATGAATGAAAAAAGAGGGATGTTTCATCACAACTATGACACACATACATTGTATATACATTAATGTAGAACCTGAAAGAAAAATGAATAAAGGATGATGCAAACTTAAAACTTGTGTCAACCAATTTGTGTACTTTGAAAGAAAAACAGGGTTTANGAATTCAGGACCATCAGCGAAGGATCAAGCAGGTCTTCGATAAGAACGCAAAGAAGGAGGAGTTCCAAGTAGGAGACCTGGTACTGAAATGGGACGCTCCTAAGAAAGACAAGGGAAAACACGACAAATTTGAAGCCCTGTGGAGAGGGCCTTTCAGAATCTCTGAAGTCTTTTCGAATAACACATATCGGCTACAAGATTTGGAAGGTGAAGAAGTTTTCAACAGCCCAGTAAATGGGCATTTTCTTAAAAAACGTTTTGTCTGAGCCTTCAGTGGCTCCTCTGTTATGTAAATATTTTCCTTTCTGTTTTTGCTTTTACTTTATTGTTTCGGCTTAGTAAAATGACTCCATAGCCCATCAGGAAGGCACTGGAACTGCAAAATGAGTCCTTAGAGCATCACAGGGACGACTCTATCCCCCATGGAGCCTAAATGTTAGCAACATTTCTTGTCTTCGACATCGGGATACATGGGTCTGCAGGTTGCTCGAGGAGCGTCCAAGCACAGCATACAGAAGAAGTCCTTTTCGGACTTAAAATCAAGCGAGCGGGCATCTCGTTCTTCAGCGAAAAGAATTCAGCGACAGAGCAGAACAAAAATTGATGGGCAATTGCAGATTAACGAAGTCTCGTCAAGCATAGTGCTTAAAGTTTTAAGGAATTCAACGGACGGAATCCTTCGGGAGGCACTTGCGAAGTGGCAAGGGCCGTTGATCGCAAGCGGTTCAAGCGCAGTGTTTTTTCTCGAGCTCGGGGTTCGTGAGTTCGGAGGATGGACCATGTATTTTTGTGGCGCGAGATTGCGAGTTGTGAGAAGTGTCCGGAGGAAGTCAACCGACGCTGACCATCGAGTCTCGGGACTTCACGAAGGGAGGATGCCAAAGTCTGATACTCCACTCGCGAGGTCACGAGTAGCGAGAGGTGCTAGTACATGGACCCTAGCCAATGGTCACATGAGGAGAGCGCCGGCCAGAAAGGGGGCCCCGCCCATATCGCCGTCCCGGGAAGCGGGAGTTGAAGAAAGGGAGCCAAGATTCTCTGACTCGTGAATCGCAAAATGAAATGCACTTTTAAAGGCGGGCCCACAATATCGGGGAACAATTTCATCCGTTCATCTACACGGGACACTTGGCGCACGCGATTAGGCCCCTGGCCTTTTCGCCTATCACAACTTCGAAACACAAGAAAGAGCTCCACCTTTTCCTGATGCACGAGATGGCGAGAGCATTCAGGACCTGGGGCCCACAGCATTGTCGGGAGAAATCGGAACCGTCATATCTAGAGGGCACGTGTCGCCAGATTAAAGCCGCCTCAACGTTTCACTCATCGCAATTCCAAGGAGAAAGTGTTAACCCCTTCCTATCACGAGCGCCGAAAGCGCTTTAGGCACGCATTCACAGCCACAGTCACTTGAGAAATTAAAGGGCTAAGAAAGAAGGGCCTAAAAGGCGTCGTTTCCTGTCGCCGAAAGTGTCGCCACGATTTCCAAATGCCGTCCGAAGCGATTTCGCTCCTGGTTTTCGCTTAAAGTAAATGAAGATGTGATCGGGTGGTTGAAATCTCCTTTTTCTCATTAAATTTGAAGTATGGAGGGTCCGACAAGAGTTCTGCTCGAAGGGGTTCTGTGTACTGATTTCTCCAGAGAAGCCATGCCGAAGTCCTCGATTAGTCAGAGAAATCTGCACACGTCATTCTGGCCATTAATGTCTCAGCTACTCCCCCTGCAGGAGCCATGTGCAGTTAAGGAAACGTTTGGCGAAGGGCTTCCACCCGGAGATTGATTGAAGAGACGCAATGCCTTGGAGGGAGAGCGCACCTCTGTTGGGCAAATCTGCCCAAGTATATGTATCCAGTTTTGGGTATTTTTGAAGGTATCGATGGTAGAGCGAAGCTCCCTCTTGTAAAGTTTTAACACATTCTAGTTCTTTGGTTATGCATCTATATGTAAGAATTCTTGCTTAATGACAGACAGCCTTCTCATTCCATCTGGTTTTCGTCTTATGCTAAGAGAGTTCGTGTTCGACTGATTTGCATGAATTTTGGCAATTATGTTATGATAAGGGATTTATTGTGGCATTATTGTTTTCTCTAGTTTTCTGCGTCTGAATGTAAGAAGATCTTGCATTTAAATGTCTTCTTCCACAGTCTGTTAGGAACCCGACGTTACAGCAGACCTTTGCAGTTTTCCTATACAAGTCTTCCCCCTACTCGCCCTTACTACAACTCATTGTCTGGAGTTACTTAAGACCTCACTTGTCCATGCATGTCTGGCCTAGTTTCAGAGTTAGAACCACATTGTTTCGAGTTAACCTCCATTTGATCACCCCATTAAAAAATTCGTGACATTAAACTGATGGGTGTCGGGCTCTTCTCCTGCAAGCAATCCAGGAGTGACTTCTGACGCTAACAGATACTTTGCAGCTAGTACCTTGAGTCAAACACAAATATGAAATTAGGAATCATTAAAATTAATACTAGAACATTTATTCTAACCTATAACAAATATACTAAATTCTCATAATTTCTTCTCATAACTAGAAGTTTTACATTTAGAGTTCCCTTCCACATGGCCATTTGTCCTCATTATTGCTGCCATGAAACTATCCTTTAGAGACATCACCCTACAACTCTTATTGATAGAACTTTATTACATTGGCAAGTGTCACATTATTCCACTTTATTACATTGCATTAGTAAGTGCTTCAATATGAGATAAAGGAGTTTAATCTTTGAACAAGTGGGCGTGTGAGTAAAATTTGAGTCCAGAAACCCTCCCATATTGTCAAGGCATGTGGATAATATATCCATGTCAAATTCTAGTGCATACAAAAAACGTTTGAAAAAATTTCAACATTGGCCCCATTCAGAAGTCATTGTTTCCGATGTCTAGTCCTAGTACAATGTATGTTCGTTGTTTATTTTAAAATTCGTTCGATAGTACACACGTTCCCACGTCTAGTACTGCAAGGGAATATTTTTATGGTGTTGATTGAACAATGAATGAAAAAAGAGGGATGTTTCATCACAACTATGACACACATACATTGTATATACATTAATGTAGAACCTGAAAGAAAAATGAATAAAGGATGATGCAAACTTAAAACTTGTGTCAACCAATTTGTGTACTTTGAAAGAAAAACAGGGTTTATGGTTTACATGATGAATTGATGATGGAAACAAGTGGGTGTGTGAGTCAAATTTGAGTCCATAAACCCTCCCATATCATTAAGGCATGTGAATAGTCTATCCATGTCAAATTTTAGTGCATACAGAAATAGTTTGAAAAAATTTCAACATTGGCCCCATTCACAGGTCATTGTTTCCCATGTCTAGTCCTAGTACAATGTCTTTTCGTTGTTCCTTTTAAAATTTATTTGAATGTACACATGTTCCCGCATCTAGTACTGCAAGGGCATATTTTAATGGTGTTGATTAAACAATGAACGAAAAAGAGGGATTTTTCATCACAACTATGACAGACATACATTGTATATACATTAATGTAGAACTCGAAAGAAAAATGAAAAAAGGTTGATGCAAAATTAAAACTTGTGTCAACCAATTTATGTAATTTGAAAGAAAAATAGGGTTTATGGTTTACATGATGAATTGATGATGAAAACAAGTGGGTGTGTGAGTCAAATTTGAGTCCAGAAACCATCCCATATCATTAAGGCATGCGCATAGTCTATCCATGTCAAATTTTAGTGCATACAGAAACAATTTGAAAAAAATTCAATGTTGGCCCCATTCACAGGTCACTGTTGTCCATGTCTAGTCCTAGTACAATTTATTTTTGTTGTTCCTTTTAAAATCCATTCGACAGTACACACATTCCTGCATCTAGTACTGCAAGGGTATATTTGTATGGTGTTAATTAAACAATGAACGAAAAAGAGGGATTTTTCATCACAACTATGACACACATACATTGTATATACATTAATGTAGAACCTGAAAGAAAAATGAAGAAAGGCTGATGCAAACTTAAAACTTGTGTCAAGCTATTTGTGTGCTTTGAAAGAAAAATGGGGTTTATGGTTTACATGATGAATTGATGATGGAAACAAGTGGGTTTGTGAGTCAAATTTGAGTCTAGAAACCCTACCATATCGTTAAGGCATGTGAATAGTCTATCCATGTCAAATTTTAGTGCATACAGAAACAGTTTGAAATTTTTTTAACGTTGGCCCCATTTACATGTCACTGTTTTCCATGACTAGTCCTAGTACAATGTTTTTTCATTGTTCTTTTTAAAATTCATTTGACAGTTCACACGTTCCCGCATCTAGTACTGCAAGGGCATATTTTTATGGTGTTGATTAAACAATGAATGAAAAAGAGGTATTTTTCATCACAACTACGAGACACATACATTGTGTATACATTAATGTAGAACTTGAAATTAAAATGAAGAAAGGTTGATGCAAACTTAAAACTTGTGTCAAGCTATTTGTGTAATTTGAAAGAAAAATAGGTTTTATGGTTTACATGATGAATTGATGATGGAAACACATGGGTGTGTGAGTCAAATTTGAGTCCAGAAACCCTCCCTTATTGTTAAGGCATGTGAATAGTCTATCCATGTCAAAGTTTAGTTCATATAGAAACAGTTTGAAACATTTCAACTTCGGCCCCATTCACAGGTCACTATTGCCCATGTCTAGTCCTAGTACAATATATGTCTGTTGTTCCTTTTAAAATTCGTTCGACATTACACATGTTCCCACATCTAGTACTGCAGGGGAATATTTTTATGGTGTTGATTAAACAATGAATGAAAAATAGGGATTTTTCATCATAATGATATGGTTCAAACGAAATGAGGCCGAGATCTGATATATAGAGTGGGTGTCTGAATCATATTTGAGTAATTTGGAAATGTGCATTCTTATTGCCACATAACTCATGGTCCATAGTCCCATGTTTTCAAACACTTCCGATGAAGATTTTATAGAAATGACAAACACATTCATCGAAACTTCGTTGATGCAATACGGTGACAACAATGATGACATATACGATCATGATGGTGTAAAAATGAATGAGCTTCTCTTGGTTTCAAGAATAATTTATCCTCTACTGAACAAGGCCAACCATGTGAAGGTGGAAGCTCATATGGTCCATCCCCTCCCCCTCGCGTCACTCTCAATTCTCCAATACCCAATCTATAAAATAGAAAATAATCAAAAGCAACCTAGTAAGATTCATGCATAGAAACTATAAAAACAAAAATCAATTAAGGTAAATGAAATTATGTGTTTGTAAATGATATTTTTAGTTTACCACGTACTTTAGTATATTGGCGACTATTTTAAGGTTTCACATAATAATTAAACAACATGTAACATAGGATATAAAAACGTCGCATAAAACTTTAAAATATGTAATTAACCCATGACATAAGTAAATTATTTTAAGAGAATAATTCATACAAATTAAAATATATAGTCATGTACCTAATCCAACTCAACATATGTATACTCATCCTTATTTTGTATATTCTTATTCATCGAACTCGACATCTGTATCATCATCCAGTTCAGAAACAATGTTGAAAGGATTGACGATATCAACATCGTCATCAATGTCATTTTCGAGCATATTTTCATCGACATCATCATCAAGAATTGCATTGTCTCCTACGCCTGGATCATGATCTTTTTTGTCTTCTTTGTCCTTCGACCCTACATGATCTTCTGACTCTATCTAATCTGGTGAATCATCTTCTTATTCAATATCATCTTCTTCCTATACATGAGTATACTTAACTAGCCTTCCTCTTGGATCATATCTAACAACAAATGACCAATCCATCTCACATGGAACATTTGAGTAAAAGACCTGTTCACATTGGCTTGTAAAAATATAGCGATCATGTCCTCTTTCAAACATCGTTGTTTTAATCATCATAAATATGTTGGAATGTTGAATAACTGTTCTTTCCTCATCGTGTTCATTCATTCGTAACGTATACCATTTGACGTCGAATATAACTAATTTGAAGGAATTAAAGTCACATTCAAGTATATCATTCAAATACTCATAGTATCTATTTTTAGATTCTCGAGGATGTTTTTCACTCCTAGAGGAAACATTAGTGACCTAGAATATTGCAGTTATCCCACTATCAGAAGTTTTTTTGGTTTCATCCAACTGTTTGATGCGAAATTTACGACCATTGCACCACATAGCCTTTTGGTGTTTGAACTGCAATATGTCAGATATATAAAAGATTGATCCGGATTTAGGAGCGGAACAAACTAATTAATAGACTGACTACAATAAACACAAAGATATGAAGAATAAAACAGATATCCAGTGAACAATATCTTCTATTGAATAAATGAAATAGGCTAAAACTGTAAAACTCCAGAACTGAAACACTTGATTGAATGGTGGTAGCTATCTCTGAGAAGAAATGTCGCTACTATGTGTATCTGTCTAAGAAGAATGATTACAATGAGGTTCTAGAGGACTTTTTTATATTACTCATGAATGCCAAAACCCTAGACGTCGAAAAACCTAACCCTAGGAGGTGAAACGCCAAAAGTCATGTCGGCCCTTATGGGTAAGTTGGAACCTCAACTTCCTGGGGTCGTAACTTTTGCATATGACCTCCTTTTTTGGCATGTGATAAACCGTTGGAAATGTATTTCATAGAACTACACAGAGAACTACACATTTCATCGTCAAAATGTGACTCTATCTATAGTTTGACTGTGGCGAGACAAAAAAACATTATTTAGGGCTCCAAAACGGCCTTGGAAGTACAACAAGATGTGTTGACATGAAAACTTACAAAATAATTCAATTGGATTAGTTGAGAGGCCACTAGTATCCACCTAGAAGATGTGTAGGGATTTCGACATCCCCAAAAGTGTATAACCCACAATTACAAAGAAGTACAGAAGAATGTGCTAGACTAAAAATGGACAAGAGGAGCCAGTTGGAATAGGTGGGTGGCCACCAATAACCACCTGGATCAATCCTCCCCCCTTAGGAAGAAATGGTATCCATTGCTTTGAGTCCCTCCATCAGGTGAGGAAACTTCTGCTGGATTAGGCCCCTAGTGAGCCACTTGCCTTGGTGTAGTAGTTTCCCTACCTTGACAACCTGATACAGTTAGATCCTTTGTTGGCGAGTGCCCTTGACCTGTGTGTCCACTATCTGATCAGTGGATTCTTGTTCCATGCAGTCAAGGTTGAGCTATGTTGGTGTCAGCTGTTCTACAATATTTGAGGTGTCCAATAATGGTGGAAAATATGGTTGGAGGAGGTCCACATTGAACACTAGGTGCATGCCAAGGAAGGGTCGAGTGTTGAGCTCAAAATCATTGCTACCCACAACCTTGGTGATAGTGTAAGTCCCATAGAGAAGTGGGCGGAGCTTTCGATGGGGCCCTGTGAGACGCTTCTTCTTCAAATGTAACCAGACTTTATCTCTAACTTGAAACTGGTGCGGTACCCTATGTTGATCATGGTGTTGCCTGTATTTAGCATTGGATTTCTGCAAGATCTCCTGGACCTGTTGGCAGATGTGTTGAATTCGCTCAATGAATCTGGTGGATTTTTCGGTCTCAAACTAAACATGGGAAGAGTATATCTGTGTGGTGGAAAGAGGTAGTGCAACATCAATGGGACCCAGGGGTTGGAATCCCATCCCCACCTGAAATGGGTATGGTTAGTGGAGCTATGGAGAGTGTTGTTGTAACTGTGTTGAACATATGGGAGACTCTCATCCCATGTACGTGGATGCTTAGAGGTGTACATGTGCAAAATGTGCACAATCATTTTATTGAAAACCTCTATTTGGTCATTTTTTTGCGGGTGGAAAGAAGTGGATTTAGTGAGCTTGGTGTCCAAAAGTGACCAGAGACTCGACCAAAATATGTTGAGGAACTTCTTATCCCGGTCAGAGATGATGGTCTGTGGTATCCAAAAATGGACCCACACTCGTTTGAAGAAGAGCTTGGTGTTAGAAAAA
>JZKD02S1673273.1:14834-33719 GCA_000966675.3 Picea glauca
AAGCCAAGTACAAGACAAGACATGACAAGCATCGTGTTGATCACAGTTTCCAAGTTGGAGATGAAGTTTGGCTTTACATTAGTAAGGAGAGGCTTAAAGGAGAAGGTAAGAAACTGAAACCAATTAGATATGGTCCTTTCAAAATTCTTGAGAAGATTAGTAACAATGCCTTACGTTTGGATTTGCCTCCTTATATGCAAATGTATGCAGTTGTCAATGTTGAGAATTTGAAATTGTATGAGCCTCCTTTGATTGATGATCAAGAAGAACATGTTCAGATTCTTTCTATAGATGATTTCTCCCCAGAATATCTTACAGAACTGCATGAAGACACAATCCTTGACAGGAGAATGAGAACTTCAAAACGGGGAAATGTGGAATATCTTCGAATTGGTCTTAAAGGCACAAATCCAAGCAAAGCCAAGTGGATTGAGGTTGGGAAGGTGAGGGAACTATACCCTCATCTTCAGATAGACTGAAAGTAGAATTTTGGAGGTCCAAAAGCTTTCCAATGGGAAGGTGTGATCTAGGGGATCAAATTTTGCTCAAAATTCAAAGTGCTCAGAATTGCTTCAAATCGAACGGGTGCGTAGGCCTCATCGCCATGAACCCAACGCAATTCGAACGGGTTCAAACGGACATCGGATGAGTGAGATATCGCGTTCTGCTCAAATTGTCAAACAGGCAAAAAAATTTATTGACTGTACAGTCCGTACAGATGCTGAGTTGGCAGGGTCGTACGACACGTGGCAGATGCTGAGTTGGCAGGGCCATATGACACGTGGCAGGTGTTGAGTTGGAAGTCATGTGGACGAATTAGCGTTCGACACATGGCATATTTGTGGCAAACAGATTGGTGACATGTGGCCCAAGCGAGGGTTGCCACGTGTCACCTGGGCAATGGTTAAGACTTTGTGGGAGTCTACAGGACTCGACCCCGCGACCTCCGAGCAGGGGTAGGGCTTTGGGAAGGGCTACCCAACCAGCACGCCCACCAATTAGTTCTTACCATAATACAAGTCAGAAATTATTTAAGTTTGATTGTTGTTTATTTCGGCACGGGGGTCGGGCTGGGGCTTAGCCCCAGCCCGCGGTTGTGTTGTCAATACATATGACCGATGGTTAACATTGCGCAGGAGTTTAATATTGCAACGGTTAAAACCATACACCGACACTTGTCGCTTGTCCATTCGACTTGGGACTTAGCCCTTTTATGTGCGGTCACATGGTCCATATGCCCAACGCCTTTGCGGTTAGGGGGCTAGGTTCCCTAACTATTCTATAGTTGTGCGCGTCTTGCGGTTATGTGCCTGGTGCTAGGTTTAAGCATGAAAAAACACAGAGAGGCTAGGTTGGACACACAGAGGTGCAATTTGGCGATCCAGAGACATCAAGTTTGAAAGGGAACTTCCAGGAAGCCCATCTTCTTCAATTTTTGGCCAAATCAGGTGCCGAAAAAGCCCAGCTAGGGGTTTTTGGACGTTCTGAAGCCATTGGAGCCATCTATTTGGCATTTTGAGCATTGTAAAGCACATATTTTAGCACTTTGAGCAAATAATATAAAAGATTTATTGGAAGCTGGACCAGGAGATGTAGCCCAAGAGAGGGGTGAACTCCTTTATCATTTGTTGTGTTATGTGTTTACTGTTCACTGTATTTGCTGGTTATTATTTGCATCTTGAATGTTTAATTTTCTCTGAAATTTTTGTTTGCAAATTGATCCTTTTGCATAAGCACAATTAAATAAAATTTTGCAAATATTTTCAAGAATACAAGCCTTTATCATTTTCAGATCAATTAGGAAGACATGGTAGAACCCCGTCTACTAGAAACAATGTTTTTGGAGCCATGAGCAAGAGAGTTCAAATTTAATAGAGGATGGATATTACATCGAGAGGAAGCCTCATCTGAATTTCAATATGATGACTTGGATGGCGAGCCATTGCCTGGATGAAGACAAATATTCTTCAAGTTAAGCAACCCCGTTGTGGCAATTGATTGTGTTATGATATTTCATGGTATATGTTGAATGGAGAGACCCCTGTTAATGCAAATCACCTCACTTTTTCCATTAACTACTAAGTTGGCTTACTGATCAACCTCTTTATTATTGTGTTTGAGGATTTGAAGGGGTTCCACTCTATGGAATGTGTGAAGTTGAATTCAAATTCTTTGGGAAATAACTCTGAGATGATTGTTACTAGGGAGAGTCTTCAACCGCACATGTCTAATAGTGTTTTTAGAGTATCCCAAGATTGTGAGGTTTTGGATGCCAAGAGATCTAACCAGACATAATCCTTGAAAGAGGGCATAAGCCTCCACTTGGTTGTTAGTGGCATAGTCGATGGTCCCAGAAAATATGAACTATGTCTTTCCTCTAAAGTCATAGAGTACCCCACTTGAAGTTTACATTTCTTTTTACTAAATAATGATTTGAATATGATTTTGTAAAGAAATTCCAAACCAAATAATGATTTCAGTATGTTTTTGTAAAGAAAACATGATTTGAATGTTGGTTTTGTATTTTAACATGACGTGGGAAAAGAGTTTCATTATCCCCTAACTATGTTGATCATTCCTACTATTTTACATGGAATTTTTACATTCAATTTTTCTTTTATTTTTACATAAGTTTTGCTTTGTTTTATACATGGAGGGAGTATAAATGGCTTTATTTTTTATATGAGTAGTTTTTTAAATGGCTTTGTTTTTTATACGAGTAGTTTTTAATATGAGTAGGTAGTATAAACAGCTTTGATGCAATTAAACATTCAATTTTTCTTTATTTTTACATAAATTTTGCTTTGTTCAATAATTGGGAGGCATTACAAACAGCTTTGTTGTTTTTGTTTTATATGAGGAGGTAGTATAAACAGCTTTGATGCAATTGCAATTATTAGAAAATAGATACATATAACCTTAGGGATACGAAGTGTAAGTATCATAGGTTGGTGTGTGGGATGTGTACCTTTACTTTGATCTTATCCGTGTCCACATCAAAAGTTATATCTCTAGGTGGGTGCAGGACCCAAAATATGATATCTAATCCTGAAGATTATAACCCACGAACCAATAAATAAAAAGTTGCCTCAATTGTTTAATAAATGGCCCCCGCGGAGAGTCGTGCGTTACACTCAAAACATGATATTCAATTTAATATTATATTTGTGTTTAAATTTTCATTTTTTATTTATTTAAGTCGGTTTATACATAACATTCGCACGAAATATATTTGATCATGTGGCATATTTATTCATTCGTATTAATATTATATTAAATTAGGTAAATTAATTGATTATACAATTGTATTAAAAGCTTGGAGGTGTTTTACTATTAGTATAGAAAGATGTTATATAATTTAATATTAAGTAATAAAAATAAATAAATAATTACAATATATATAAAATTAGTATAGAAAGATGTGATATAATATAATATTAAGTAATAAAAATAAATAAATAATTACAATATATATAAAAAATTAAATAAGTATACATTGATTTGAAATCTGAAGAGGTGTTTTACAATTTTAGTAAGGAAGATGTTGTTACTTAATATTAAAAAAAATTAAATAAAAAAATATTATATTTACAAAATTAATTAAGTATACATTGAATTAAAATCTGAATTTATTATTTAATATAAAGGAATTAATACATAATATAGAATTAAATAATTAAAATTGTATCTTAATATTTGATCTTTTTAATATTTAATAAATTTGGATTTAAATCCCGAATAGGGTGATAGGTGGCCTCTGGATACGTGATGTCTGACAGTAAAGGGAGTTATTAACCCCTGTTGCCAGCGCCCCTCTCATTTAGTTTGAATGACCCACACTCACTCGAGATTAATGGTAGTGTGTTGGAGAGCTCCAGAAGGCTTAATGCCCCCCGCACGAACCAGGTCTAGCATAAAGAATTGGGTACCAGCCTTCGGGAAGCTGTCACCTCCGCCTTCATGGTAATCATCTCCATCATTATGCAGGATAATATGAAGCTAAGAGCCCTAGTGCACTCCACCATTCACATTTCTCTGCTGACTCTTGTGTCACTTAGTTCTTGTATGTTCTTTCACCTCTAGTCCACTGCCTCCACCCCTTCATTGGTCACTCTGCACAGTCTCTCCCCCTCAACGTCGATGCCTTTGTTCTAGGACTCCTTCACCATGCCAAGGGAGCGAGGAAAGTCCAAAAGAGGACCGCTTTACTACAATTCCCTAACCAGGCGCAATAGGCTTTCCCCCTCACAACTAGCTCTAATAACCACCAGCTTTCCCAGCTCTGGTCAGAACTGGCCAGATTTACCTCATCATCCCCCATCACCCCCCTCCATTCCCATGTATGATTCTGGCCACTGCCCAATTAAGGAGGAAACTCCTCTGCTTGACTTTCATCCCCAGGCCACCCCACCCAAGACTAGAATTGTCACTCATTTTTAGGGTGACTCTCAGATTCAAGGTGGTAACACCGACGATGACATAAGCGGCTGCATAGTGGAGGAAGAAATCCCCCCCAACTGGCAAGCGACACAAAATACTCCTAACAATGCAGCCTTGGAAGATGCCCCTCCATAGAACGTGGACGAAGATATGGATCTTGAGCAACCTCTGCTCACCCCTCACCGGTTCTCGGATGATCATCTTCAGCGTATCTTCGACATGAGGAGAATGCTCGATAACCAAATGCATAACCAACGCATTCTCGACCAGCGAATGGACCTCATGTTTGATGCTCTTACAAATGCTCTAGACAAGAAACGTTGCTCGACTTGTGGACAAAAGTTTGTCCCAACCTACAACACTCATGGACAACCGTGTTTGCATACTACCTAGCTCCTCTAGTTTCTCTCTTTTTGATTTTGTTACTTGTTTAAAAGATTGACAATTTTCCTGTTTCAAAATGTCTGAAAAACTGTTAAAGTTTACAAAAGACGACAATTGTTTTGTTCATAAAACTACACGTAAGACTATTTAACGGACAACCTTTTGGTTTCCCAAGGCAGTGTTTAAGTAATGTAATCACTGATATCCAAGGTAATATATAATTTTCTTTATTTAAAAAAATAAATAAAAATAAATTTAAAATAATTTTTTAATGAAAAACAATAACAAAATAAATCTAACCCTTTCGGGTAATAAAATTATACAAAGCCGAGGAATTAATCCACCCCTACAAACGTGTATCTAATCAACAATGGCAAAATGGAAACACCTACGGCCAGCAAGGAAAAGGGATTAGGGTTTGGAGGAGTACTTTTATTCTCACACATCTAGAGCCCACTGGAAAAGGGATTAGGGTTTGGAGCAGTGTGTACTAATCTAATTGTGTAGAGAATGACAAATGGAGATTTTTATAATGAAATGATGTAGTTTCACAAATTTTAATAATTTATATGAATTGATATGTTTTATTTTATCGAAATCCTTTCATATCATATTTGAAATGCGAGTAATAAAAACTTATATATTTTTGGATTTAACTATTATTTAAGCAGACTTCAATATCAACTTAATTTGTATGTTTATTAATTGTGAAAAGTAGTATTAGATTTAAAAAATAGCAATCAAATATAATAATAAAAATATCTCAACTGCTCCATAACCCTAGATAACCAAAAAGCTTCTCACTTTCAAATCACAATAATAATTTAATATATTTACGCTAAAATATCCTATCAAATTAATTAAAAAACCACATAAAAATAAAATTTATTTGCTAAAATGCGACCCAGCTATTTGATATCTTGATGATGTTGGTACGATTTGGATAAGGTTTAACTTTATCCACCGCCAGCTGTCTATGTGTGTCTGCTTTACATGGGCAGGTTATGTCAATCCAGGCCTTCCCATCACATCATTCCTGGCTGCCTTACTGCGCGCCACTTTAGACTTATTTGCCGCCGTCACATTGTACCTTCTGTATCGGTCATCTTTATGTTTCTTCCAAAAGAATTCAATATTTTTCTCTTCCTTCAGCTACTTATAGTCTATACTGTCTGAATGAATTCAAGGGATTCGCTTTTATGCATTATTAACAGGCTGGTAAACCAGACTGAGACTGAGACTGAGACCGAGTCACGGAGAAGCAATCATGTTGGATAAAATATGGGATGACACTCTTGGCGGTCCGCAGCCAGACAGTGGCCTCGGCAGGCTTCGCATGAATTCTTCTTTCAACACTACCCACGGATCTGGTAAGCAGCTCTGATCCATTTAGATCGCAGAGTAATTTGCCCAACAGATCTAAATCATTCGGATGGCTTTATTATTATTAGTTGTTAGTAGCAGTAGCAGCCGCAAGCAATATATAATTCTTGGGTGTTGTGATCACATGCAGCAGCAGCAGGGAAACTGCAGGTGGGATCACTGGATGTTCACGAGATGAGTAGTAAAGAAGGGAGTGATGGAAATCGTGTGACTGGAAAGCCGCAAAAATTCAATTTTCAACGCTCGTTATCCATGGAAGGTAGCTCATCTGCGAGCCCTCCTGCTTCACCAACTGTAGCCTCTTCCTCGTCCGCTTCCTGTGAGTCAATCCGCCATGAACGTTCTGAGCTATTTTCTCCAAGCTTTAATAGCTTTATATGTACCTGTGCGTGCACTTTTTTGTGATGAAATGACCCATGGTGTATGAATGAATTGAACAGCTACTCCGCGAGATCGGGAGAATGTATGGAGAAGCGTGTTCCATCCAGGGAGTAACATCAATACCAAGACAATTGGTTCTCAGAAATTTGACAAAGCAGAACCACAAAGTCCTACTGTTTATGACTGGTATCAGAGCTCTGATGTTCTCAGACTTTAGAATTAACTTGTTGCCTGTTGGACTTGATACGTAAATACTTTGTAGTTGACGAGTTTCAATTGATTCCTGAATTCTGTCTCTGTTTTTGGGATGGCAAACAGGCTCTACAGTGGAGAAACGAGATCCAAATGGCGCTAAGGACCTGCTCCGGTGGCCAGCTCATCTGGAATTTCCTGAATCAAAACGTGATGTATACAGTGTCTATATATGTACAGTCCAAACAATGTTATGTACAGTATGCTGGTGTAGTTGGAAGTAATATTTCCAGAGTGGTATTTGCAATAATTGCTTAGGTGTGGTTGGAAGTAATATTTCCAGAGTGGTATTTGCAAGGCTGGAAGTAATATTTCCAGAGTGGTATTTGCAATAGTGGTATTGTGATTACTAGGTATTTGCAATATCCGGTAAGTAAAGTTTGGTGGGAGTGGTAGGACCAGTTAAATCGGATTTTGAAATATCTTGTACTATCCGAGTAAGCGGTCCGTGGCATCTATGGTCTTTCTCTCGTGCCCTTCTCTATTTTTGCTCTTATATGTATATATCTATTTTATTTTCTTGGTGAATTAATACATCTTTTGTTCAATTGAATTTATTTGAATCAATGGAGAATATCAAATATGTCTTTAAAACATATAAAGTTAAAACACAACTATAATCTTTCAAAAAAACCATGTCTTTAACAAACATTCGTGGGAGTATAAAGAGGGTGATTACCCTTGTAATTAGTAACTCCGATTTTTTTATTTTTCATTGGAGATTTAAATTTAAAGTAGGAGAATATGAGAATTACCATTTCACCATTCAAATTATATACTTTTGGGACAAAATATAATTATATTTTAAATAATCTTTCAAAAAAACCATGTCTTTAACAAACATTCGTGGGAGTATAAAGAGGGTGATTACCCTTGTAATTAGTAATCCCGATTTTTCATTGGAGATTTAAATTTAAAGTAGGGAGAATATAAGAATTACCTTTTCACCATTCAAATTATATACTTTGGGGACAAAATATAATTATATTTTAAATAAAACACAAATTATTAGCAAGTTTTATTTTTTAATGGGATTGGATGTCTTATATGCAAGGATACATTGCTCTAAAGATTGTCGGACACATTTTTGAGTGGAGAGATGCTTTTTATTTTTACTTTAGATGTCTTGTCTCTAGCATTTATATGCCCCCCCAAAAAGAAAAAACTAACACAAAGGTGTCTTGAGTTGGAATCTATCAAAAGTTTTGATTGGGATCAAATTTTGTAAACATTTTTTGTAGTGTAAAAATTGATGTAAGGGATGTAGTGTTAGGGGTTTGATCCCCTTCACACTTGATAGATTTGAGGTTAAAATAGATCTAAACTAATAGTTATTTTATTCGTGAACGTGTCTAGAAAATAACGCAGCATAATCCATATGTTGTAGCCTCTAGGTGCTTTGTAGTGGTCTTTTAAATATTTGTTGCATCCCTTTTAGCGAAGTTGTGGTGCATTGTTTTGCTCACTACTTCACATGACTAAAGAGGTCATTCGGTCCAATTTCTAGGTAATCTAGACATTATAAAGGAAATTATCACTACTAAATTTGAATGTTTTTGCGACGAAGTAGTGATAGTTTCGTCGGAATAGGGTCATTGTTGCGACCAAGATGATTTTTTTATTCGTCGATCTAACGACCACACATGGATCTTCGTCGGTCTAGTGATCGAGAAAAAAAACCTATTCACAATAGGGAAAAGTTACCATTTGTCGGTCCATCGATGAAGATTAGTCGGTCTAGCGACCAACGTTAGTTGCAAGCCTTGCTAGCATCTCTAAGGAAAACATACCCTTGGTCACTCTAGCGACCATAATTAGTTGGTCTAGTGGCGAATGTTAGTCGGTGTAACAACTAATATTAGTTGCAAGAGTGACCAAGACAACCTTGACAAACTTAGTTAATAAACCACGGTTAGTCGGTAGAACGACTAAGATTAGTTGCTAGATCGACCAACCTTGAAGCTAAAAAGGTCGAATGAAGGACGAACAGGTAGTCGCTAGAGCGACGAAGTTACATACTTTGCGACCAAATGGCTATACAAGCGACGAACCTGTTTGTCGCTAGAGAGACGAATGTTGGGGTTTTAAAAAAAATAAAATATGCCATTCACACAGGAATAAGTCCAAACTAGCAAAGTTACAAAAGCATGCTCTCATTATGTACTTGGGCGTTAACACCAGAGTCAACACCTTAATGGTCAATTCCGGTGATCCAATTTACCTTGTCATTTCTAGATGTAAGCACCATTGTGATAAGTCTCAATTGATGCTAGGGGATTTAATATCGAGCCTCAAATTGTAGAAGGTGAATCTAGAGCATTGGGTGGAGGATCTTTCACAGCAACAGACCTCCCTTACGGAGTAGTTGGGCACTATTAAATCGAAGGAATTCTTGTTAGATGTGGAAAATCAAAGCCTAAGAGAAAAATCCAGGGAACAAGAAGCTGAAATTTAGAAGCTATAACATGTAAAGAAGATGGAGCATGAGCGGTCACTCGGGGTGGCATTCTATAGGCACAAGCACATTAGGAAGTCTTCAATAGGTTTGCTTCCAATAACTGAGGACAAAAAAATGGAGCATCCACACTGTCAATAGGCTTAGAGGTCAAATATTACCCATCCACCAACTACTGGAAGTGTTGAAACTAGAGTGCAAGGCCATGAAAATTTTCATGTTTTTCTATAAATAATTTGTAGGGTAAAATTGTTTTGTTAGTAGGTCTTGATAGTTCTTCTATTGAAGGTTAGTATCATTAACTTCATCCTTGCAGTGACGATGACATGTATAATATGAATAATAATAGATGACCTATTTCTCTTGACTATGGAATTTGAGAAAGGATAAAGATATAATAAATGAAAACCAATGCCCTTTTGAATGCCAATGAAACTTGTAGTGGAGAAATGCAAAAAGACCTTTTTAAAAAAAATGATGAATATCAAAATATAGTGATCATTCCCAGTTCTTGGAGGACCAACTACCATATGAAAAATTACAATCAAGTAGTGAACTATTGTGAATGATCTACTTTCTATGATATGCTAAAATTTTGCAACATGAGTTTTTCAAATAAAATCAAGAATCGTGGTTCCCATAACTTGAAAACCAAATATGGACACACCAGTGAAATAAACTTCATAAATCCACATAATTAAAATATATGGTCAAATCACACGTAATACTAGAATAATGAGTTTTCAAAGTCCAGAGACTAGTATGGATACCAAAAAAAGGTAGAGAGAGCACTGCAAGAGTGTTAGTGGTAGAGGACATAAATGAAGTGTTGACACAAATGGTGGATATCTTATATACACAAACAAAATGAAACTAGGTCTTCTGTTTTAACATAACGGAGAAGGGACCACCAGTGTTGAACATGACACACCCACCACTTAGAAAAACAAAGTGGAATACGTTTCACACTCAAAGATTGAAATTGTAGATATCCAATTTATGGATGAAAAGATGAATTATTCTCAAAATATAATTGTATTTATACTTACCCTGAAATTATAACAAAAGTGGATAACATAGGCGATGACACCAAAGGTAGACATAGACAGTGAAATAATAAGCAAACAATATCACTTTGGAGAGAATTGGTTTTAAAAAGCACACATTTATTATATGGACAAGGGGTTCTAGTATTAAAAGGGGCATTCATTCCACTCACAGAGCATGTGGAATGGAATAGGAATCTTAATATTGGATTTTTTAAAATATCCTATTCATAGTCTGGACAAAGACAATACACACCTCATTACTGAACTCAATTGAATGATAAGAAGTTATTCTCATTGCTACAATTAATCACCACACAACACATAAATCTAAATTATGGCATCAACTAGGACTCAAATCCAAATTTAAGAAAAAAATCATTTTCTTATTTATGATAAATGATTATAAGTTGCACTTAACTATAGGGAACATAACTACAATTGTGTTCTTGTTGCAGGTTCAACTATATCATTAACTCAATGAAATATTTAATAAACAAGTGACCAAAAGAACTAATCCACACAAACATGGTGACAACAACAATTGCAAGGTATACTTATATGTAACTTAGTATCTAAATCTAGTTAAAAGGGACATGATCCAAGTTATTGGCTTTAATCAATTAATGTCCTAGATGAAAAATACAAAGTAATTTTGGAGACAACGAAGCACAGTTACAATGGTATGTTGTTCTAGACATTGCAATAAATCAAATGATATATTAATCGCCCCAAAACTTTCAAGAATGGAGGATTTTGTCAGATTGAATATATATCTAGCATTAAAATGGTGGGATTGTTTTTGTAATAGTTATGTTAGTCCTAAATTGATTCCAAGTTAGTAGCTTTAGTAGCTTTAGGGAGCTATAGAGATTAGGTCTAGATGTCTTGCGTTAGGCCACTAAAAGTCTAGGATTGCTAGGCTTAGGATGTAGGCTAGGTTTATGGTAGATAGAGGTATGTAGGGGTAGCCTAGGTTAGGTTAGGAGGTTCGAACCTCCTAGGAGGAGCAAGAAGCATATGAAGAGGATGATGAACCTCAGGGTCACCACATTCAATGTGTACTACATTGATTTAGGCTAGCAACAATGTTGGCTACAGAGACATACCTTGGGGATTTTGCCCACCGCCATGCATCTTTAACACTCGTGGAGTCAACATAAATTTGTCTTCTTAAATTCAAATTTTCTAAAAAAAATCATTGATCTCCACATTCATTACAAAATATTATGATAGTCATAAATCAACAAAAAATGATCTTAAACCAGTGCTTAACGAGATACATACCTTTGAGTGATGGGGTGCCTCCAATGTTGCTCCTCTCCATCTTGCGATTCATCACATGACTTAATTATATTTCATAATAGTAATTAAAGATATAACACCTTCTACAAATTAATGACTAAAGACGAATACCTGAATGAACTTTTCTTCGTTTCGAGAATAAATTATTCTCTACTAAACATGACAAACCACGTGAAGGTGGAAGCTCTTTTGGCCCCTCCCACCCTCTCACATCACTCTCATTTCTCCATACCCAATCTATCTAGATTTTACAACTATAATTAGAAATGACAGTAACATTAAATGTAAACAAAAAACATTCATCGCCATGTGCTAAAACAAAGAACATGAAAGAAAATAACATTCATGACATGTAGGAAAACAAAATACATTTCATTGGACCAGAAATATATTGGATTTATATTAATAATAAAATGTCTAATCATTTGTTTTTCTTCTTCTTCTTCTTCTTGATCTCTATGAAAGCACAAATTAAGTCATCATCATAATTTAACTGATCCCCCACAGTTATTGGGCCTTCTTGAAGTGTTGCATCATCAGTGCTCAACACCTCACGCCATGATGAACTTATAGTATTTCAGCGTGGAGGTTGAGGATCCGCATGGGCATCCACTGCTGCAACAACAAAAAAAATTCGAGTGATATTGTTATTCACTGTTTCTAGGGCAATTTAATTAATACAAATTTAATTACAATGTTTTATACCTGGACTAGCCGGTGCAATAGAAACAGTCGTTGGTGGCCGCATTGTTGTTTCTGCGCTTGTTGATCTCCATTCTCGATCGACATCTAAATGCTCTGCCATATGAAACAATATAAGTATTTAGTACAGAATATACCTTAAATATTAATATTCATTGAAAAGTGAAAAAACATTAAAAATGCGCGCATACCACTATGTAATGGTCCTTCGACAACAATGCTTGAATCAATATGGGTGTCGGGATGTGGTTCATTGGGTACATCAGGAGCATTGGTAGCATTGTTACTTTCATGCGAATGTGGAAAAGACACATTATTTTACATTTTAAATGAATACAAAATATATTTTACATTACAAGTAATCAATGAGTAAAAACTAATCGACAAGTTTTTAATTTCATTTTATTTACCATGTCCTCCAGAGAGACACATAGCGATTGCCCCAATCTTCTTTGTCGTGCCACCACGCCATCAAAACCCTGCGTGAACCCGACCTTTAGATCTTCTTCTGTGGCTTTGTCGTTGAACAAATCCTCTTGCATTGAGCAATATCAAAATCATTAGTCACTCGCTACAATGAATTACATACGACGATAAAAAAAAAAGTAAAATGTTTAGGCACTTACAACCCGTGCCTTCAATCTCCCGTAACCACCTTGGCCCAGTTTATGTTGGTCATGTTTGTCTTGTCTTACTTTTGTTGCATTGGAAGTGTCTTGGAGTCTACGCAATATTTTGAAATATGTTAGAGATTGATTGTTTTCCTCGTAAAGTAAACAAAAGACCATCATAGTAAATTGAAAACACCTCTTACCTTCGAGGGCCAGGTGGTTTCTTTCCTTTTGCTTTCATCGCTAATTCTTTTGCATCGAGAATAATTTATTTCCACTCCCTCTCGGGGACAACAAAAGGGCGTTCACACTTGGGGTCATGTACTAATTTATTCCTATACATCTCTCTAACATGTTTCAAACGCTTGCCGGTCCTTTTTAGGACTTCCGACTTATTGAACGAGTCACCAAACTCGCCAACCAATTTGGAGATAATAAGGCTTTTCAGTTTGGAATTTTGTCGATTCCATCATTGTAGAATAGTCGGCCCAAAAAGTTCTAATGCATAGTCATGCAAACTATTGTAGAACACATTGTTTCTTGTAAAACATAATCATCATTAGTAATTTAAATCTCACTGATATGTGATTGTTTAAACAATTATATAACAAGAATCTCGATGAAGACATATATTAAATACCTAGTAGCTGTACATATATTAAGCGGCCCATGGCATCTATGGTCTTTCTCTTGTCCCCTTCTCTATTTTGCTCTTATATGTATATATCTGTTTTATTTTCTTGGTGGATTAATAAATATTTTGTTCAATTGAATTTATTTGAATCAATGGAGAATATGAAATATGTCTTTAAAACATATGAAGTTAAAACACAACTATAATCTTTCAAAATTTTAAGTTACAAAAAAACGATGTCTTTAACAAACACTCGTGGGGAGTCAGGATCTTTATTTAAGAGGGTGTTTAGCCTTGTAATTAGTAACTCGCCGATTTTTCATTGGAGATTTGAATTTAAAGCATGGAGAATATGAGAATTACCTTCTCACCATTCAAATTATATACTTCTTGGAAAAAATATAATTATGTTTTAAATAAAACACAAATTATTAGAAAGTTTTATTTTTTAATCCTGAGGGTCTTATATGCAAGGATACATTGCTCTAAAGATTGTGGAGAATGTACACATTTTTGAGTGGAGAGATGCTTTTTACTTACTTTAGATGTCTTGTCTCTAGCATTTATTTGCCAAAAAAAAGAAAAAAACTAACACAAAGTTGTCTTGACTTTGAATCTATCAAAAGTTTTGTTTGGGATCAAATTTCTGGACTTTGTAAACATTTTTTTGTAGTGCAAAAATTGATAGAAGGGATGTAGTGTTAGGGGTTTGATCCCCTTCACACTTGATAGATTTGAGGTTAAAATAGATCTAGACTAATAGTTATTTTATTCGTGAATGTCCAATTCTTTCTTGGATTTTGAACGGTCCTATAAATCAAGGTAACAAATTTGTCCCCTTCCCAAACCGAATGGTATTCTTATTAGGGTTGATACGAATGAAAACTTGATCTCCCACTTGGACAAAGGGACATCATGCAGTTGTAGGAGACCTGTCGGGTGGTGGTAGCCGGCTTTCATTTGTTGGCACTCTAGGCACTTGACGACGAAACGGACTACACCGCGCTTCATGTCTACCCATAAGAAAAGATTCTTCATGTCCGTGTACATTTTCTTCACACCTGGATGCACATAATAAAATGCTCTATGGGATTCCTTCAGTATGATGCTTCGAATATCCCCACTTTCGGGGATGCACATCCTTCCTTGATATTTTAATAGTCCATCTGCCTCCAGGCTATATCCTTCATACTTTGGATCTAATTATCTCCCACTCTGGAGGGTTGAAGTAACCTTTAAATACCAACTATCTCCAAGGAGTTTCCCCAACACCTACTCCCTAAGATTGATTTTTAAGGGTACCAAGGAGAAGATATGTGGTCTCTTACTTAAGGCATCTGCGACCACATTTTCCTTTCCCTTGATGTATGAAATTCTATAATCGTACTCACTCATAAAATCACTCCATCGCCTCTGCCTGGCATTGAAATCCCTTTGAGTGAAGAGATGTTTTAAACTTTCATGGTCTGTTTTGAGCTAGATAGTGCCTCCAAAGTTTCAGAGCTAGCATTACAGCTGCCAACTCCAAATCATGAGTAGCGTAAATCTCCTCATGTTGCTTCAACTTCCTCGACCCATACGCTATCACTCCTCTATCCTGCATTAGCACGACCCCCAACCCTTGCTTTGAGGCATCCATGTAGGCTGTGAAGTCTTTTTCCATATCCGACACTCATAGAATTGGTGCACTAGTTAGTAACCTCTTAAGCTCGATGAATGCATTATCGCATTCTTCTGTCCATTCATACCTGACCCCCTTGTGCTGCAAAGTGGTGATGGGTTTTGCTATTTTAGAGAACCCTTCCACAAATCTCCGATAATAACCTGCTAGCTCCATGAATCTTCTTACCTCATGAGCATTTTTCAGCACTGGCCATTCCATAATGGCCTTTACCTTTTCTAGGTTCACATAGATTCCTTCACCGGAAATGATATGACCTAAATAGTGAATTTCTTTCTGGAAGAAGGAACACTTCGACAAATTTCCATGAAATTTATTCTCTCTAAGCCAAGACAACACCACTCGCAAGTGTTCCTCATGTTCTCTTTAGTTCTTGGAATAGATGAGGATATCATCTAGAAAGACCCGTACAAAGTGGTCTAAGTACTTCCAGAATACACCATTCATGAGCTCATGAATATTGCGGGCGCATTGGTCATACCGAAAGGTACTATAACGAATTCATAATGACCAAACCGAGTTCGGAATGCAGTTTTAGGAATATCGCCTTCCTTAATCCTTAACTGGTGATACCCTAATCACAGATCAATTTTTGAAAACACCGCTGCTCCTTTCATATGATCAAAGAGGTCATCTATCCGTGGCATTGGGTACCTATTTTTCACTGTAGAACGGTTCAAGTCCCTATAATCTATACACAGTCGTAAGGAACCATCCTTCTTCTTCACAAAAATTACTGGTGCACCCCAAGGTGAGACACTAGGCCTTATTAGCCCTAAGTCGAGTAGTTCTTTCAACTGCATCTGCAACTCACAAATCTCGGGCATTGTCATTCTATATGAGGTCTTGGAAATTGGATCTGCACCATGTTTTAGCTCAATAGTAAAATCAAGCTCCCTCTTAGGAGGTAACCCTGACAACTCTTTCGTAAAAACATCCTTAAACTCTGACAATAATGGGTACTGATCCAAGGAGGGACCTTTCCTTTCATTGACTTCTTCCACTACAAATAGTCAACACCCTTGCCTCATGCAAAGTTTAACCTTCATAGTCGAGATAAAGAGTAGAGACACCTTCCTCCTTACACTGTGAATCTCTACTGGTTTTTGTTTATCGTCAACACAAAGAACCCTTTTCGCGAAACAATCTACCATAGCTCGATGGGATTCACCAATCCATTCCAATGATTAGGTCATACGTCCCCAGAGCAGTGATGTATACCTTCAACCTAGTAGTACACACTCCTAGGTCTACTAGACAAGTATCAATGCTAGGTCCCACTATTTGTTTTTTCCCCGAAGCTATCTCGACTTGTTTAAAGTTATCGTTCTCGTAGGCTGCCAACCCACACTTTTCTAATGCAGATGGTGAAATGAAACTATCTGTAGCACCAAAATCAAATAAAAATTTAACATTGACATGATTTAGCGTACCTGACGACTCCACCATCGTGGATTGATGTTCTGCCTGGAGATTATTAACCACTGCATAAATCTGGTGGCTACTACTTGCTCTTCCCATCGAGGCATTTCCTTCTCTATGCACAAATAATTCTTGCAACTCTAGGAAGTCATGTTGGTAATGGAGTCCTCCACACCCCCAACATGTAACGCGAGGTGGAACCTGCGCACTTCCCTGTGACGGTCTCTGAAATGAGTTCCTTACCCTGGATACCCTGCCCCTACTTTTTGCTCCCTGAGAAGGTTGTGGATCTGCTTGTGTCGTTGGTGATGAGTGGGATGTTGCACTTGATTCCATTGAAATACCTATATAAAATGTCCTAGGTGCGACTCTATTACCATAAGGAGGCGGCCTAGAGTTCCCTCCCTTGAAGAAGGTCCTAGGGGCCTTCCCCACGAATCTAGGATGTTGTGGAAAGGTCGATCTCATACCTCCGTTTAAGCTCATATGCTCCTCTGCATAACGTGCATTTTAAACTGCTTCCGCTACTAACGACAGTTTCCACATCCGTGCCATGGCCCTTATCTTAGAGTTTAACCCATAGACAAAACATTCTACCTGTCGTTGATCAGTGTCCATGTACGAGACATATTTTACCAACTCCATGAACCTGATCTCATACTCTTCCATGGTCCTATTTCCCTAAACTAGAACATGAAATGCTCCCACCTGTTGTTCCTCGTAGTAAGCCGACAAATATTTCCTCCGAAACCTTTCCTCAAAAAGTTCCCATGAGACGGTGTCTAGGGTAAGGTGCAACTGCCTCTCTAGGTTACCCCACTGGTTCAATGCATTGTCCCTCAACTGAAAGATTGTTATTTTTTCCTTTGATGTGGAATCATAGTCTCTTAAGGAAAAACATTGTGTCATTCCTTCCAACCATGCTTCCGCACGTCACTTGCACGACCCCCGACAAACTCTAGGAGTTTGATCTTTTGTAGTTCTATGGTGATGTCCCTAGGTGGAGGCCCTCCCTCTGAGTCCCTTGACGCTTCAGGGTTACCCACTCCATATGGTGGGGGTTCCACTTCTACATCTGTTGATTGATGCCCCTTTAAAGTCTCATTAATAGCCTCCAAAGATCACAAAATGAGATCTAATTCAGGTGATGGTGGCGGCAACGCTAACGTTGGCGGTCCTTGCGACGATGCCCCTCGTCCTTGATTTCATCGAGTCCTAACCATCTTGAATAACTGAATCTGCATCAAACCAAATGCTTGTCAGGGAAGAGTCTAAGGCAGTTCACATTCACTCAACTTATACTTCTAAACATAGGGCTAGGCGTAAGTTTTTTTTTACTTGTCTGTAAACAGACATTACTCTCCTTAGGGTAAGTGGCTAGGTCGGGGTTAAAGCATCTAAGCTCGATGTCTTCACCTAAGTAAACTACCAACTCTCTCGCCTATAACACACTTGCTAATGTGCATCAAATCCCCTATGTAATGCCTTCTATTATACCCTAACTATTCACCACAACATGCGTTAAACTCTCGCTACTCTACAAGGACCTTTAATCTTTATAATATTAATTACAATATATATATATTTTTTGTTTGTTAGTTTGTTCGTGACCTGTGAGACTAACCTGTGGCTAAGAAACCATGACTCAGGGGCATCTAAGCCGTCAAAATCATCTGGGGATCGCACCCGGCCTGATCCACACCAACCCTTAACATCGTTGGAGTTTTTGTCCTCGCAGGTTTCGAACCAGTGACTTTAACATTACAGAGCGGCTTAACAACACACTCCGTCACCGATTGTCCTACACCCCGGGGACATTAATTATAATATAATACTATTACATTCATTAATCGTATATATACCCATAGGTACATATATATTAATAACATAGGTTACAAACCCATTATTAACATTATAACTTTATAAGGTTAATTTAATTATTAGGTTAACTAATAAATCATTAAAGTAAATAAATCAATTAATTGCTTTAATTAATTAATTAATTACTATAATCAATTAATTTAATTAATCCATATAATCAATTAATTTAATTATTATATTAATCTTATCATCTATCATTAAATTAAAACTCCTACATAATTAATCAATTACTATTATATATATATATATATATATATATATATATATATATATATATATATATATTTTAATAGTTAAAATTTTGAAAT
>JZKD02S1673274.1:0-17883 GCA_000966675.3 Picea glauca
AAGGAAATTGAAGGGTGAAAAATGCTTGCAAGAGTAAGGGTGAGGTCAAGAAAGTGAAAGCAACACATAATTTAATAATACTTTGTGGAATATGATCATGATGCCATTAAGAGCATCAACAAGTCATTGTATATGGAGAAAATATTTAGAAATTGAGAAAGAGTTAAAATAAAGAAAGCAGGGGACACATGCACTAGAAAGTGTAAAAGAAGAATCTTGCAAGGCTAACAAAGAGATAAGAGAAGCAAAAAAAAGATTCTTCACCCAGTTGAATGTGATCCAGAATTACTAGGATGAAATCATTATCCTGCCTAATTAGTTAAATGAACTAAAAGAATAATACACAAAGACAGAGTATGCATTTGAAAAAATCATTTATTGGCAATGAATACATGAAGAGACCCCTACAGATTTGTTCAAATTCACCAAGAGAGAACAAAGAAAGACTCAAATGTTGATGTATGGATGAATTTTTTTATGTCAAGATAATAATGAAACCTTCAACTTCTCCAATAAAACATGTGCTATGATCTAGATTTCTGTCGATGAGTTGTTAGAGAAATTCAACATGCCATTCAATGAGGAGATTACTTAAGTAGGATCCAACAAGTTAAGGATAACAAAAGTGGAAGAAAATCGAGACAATAGTAAGAATACTATTGAGAAGATAATATAGGTCAACAAAGACATCCTAAGAAAATAATTAATATATCTGATCAATCAAGCTGTAGCTGCAAATGTGTTTGTGAATAAAATCCATAGAGCCTTGAAAAAAGAAGTTGCAGACAAAGTGTGTGATGGAGAGCTAGAACTAGAAAAGATGAAGCTAAGAAAGATGGAAGAAATCACCAAAGCATACAACTTTTGGATGACATATGTAGAATATTTAACTTCACCGAAAGCTTCATGATTTTGTATAATGCCTATTTTTTCCATTGTATTCGAATTGTATACATAATAGGAGAAGTGGAAAAAATAAGGTAAAATTATCATCTGACATGTTGACAGTTACATAATGTAAAAAGACTCTCTTGTTTTATAAAATAGAACTACATAAGATAAAGGGGGAATTTTGTCCATTATATGATCAAATGGTACTATTATCTCTGAGGAAATAAGACTAGAAGTCATTTTTGAGAACCATGAATGTTTGCAAGTGTGTATGGGACTATTATGCATATGTATTTGTTGAATGAGTTTCTTGAGTGATTAACATATGTACTATTTACATGCTTATTATTTAAGATTCTTATTCATTTATGGTTTTAAATGGATGCATTGATGATGTCACATGTATAGTCTGCAAATATTTATGGCTGTTATCTGTTGCATTATTGCTTAACTTTGTTGTTGCTAACATGAACTATTTTTTTTAGCTAGTAACAAAATATTTTAATTATCCATCTTCTTATATTTTCTCCTTATTAGGATAAGATAGAGTTATAATTAGAATATAATAGTTTTAATTTTGTTTTTGGTATTTTAATTCATTTTAAAAAGAATTCCGTGGAGGACAATTTGTTCCCATTTTTGTAATCTTAAAATCTTAACTGAAAACCAGGCCCACATACTGGTCAGAAATTGCCATCCAAAATGAGAGTAGGTCTAATTGGGACTTGTGATTGGGGATTTTTCTAGCCAAGACATGGTTCAATTACCAGTTGGAATGATTTTGAGACCGCTTTTACTGAAAATTTTGGAGATGATAAATCCCGAGCAATCATGGTGTTAGATTTATCTAGAGTACAGATGGACTCAAAATAAAAAATTAAATACTTTAATCAAATATTTTATCATTTATAAATAATATTTATACACATCTAAACCTACTTATGATGTATCTATTGAGTTTTATACTTCATCTCTACTAGTTTCAATGGAAATGTTAATAAAGAGAGATGAGAACGACTCTTTGGAAGACACAATTAAGAATCCATAAAAGTGGAAAAGGACATGCTCAACTTAAAATGTAACCCTGGATGAGATACTGATAAATACAAACCCAACAAAAGAAGCTACTTTTAACTAAAACTTCCACTAAGAACAAAGATCAAGATGCCATGGACATGGAGAGCCCGTAGAGGATAGTGAGGAGATTTACTAATGAAATCGTTGACATGAAAAGGGATACTAGGAAAGTTACTTTAAATACTAATTAATTACTCAAATTTCCTCCCAATAAGAGTATTCACATAACTAAGACCACTCCACCTACATAAGTCATTAAAATGGAAGATCTCCTCAATATGTTCAAAGCCTTAGCTTCTCTTGGTGAAGCCTCTTCTGAGGGAAAAGATGAAGAAGGAGGGGATGAGGAAACTAAAAAGGAATATCAATCAGAGGAGACAGAGGAAACATCTAGAAAAGAAGTCAACTCATTTTAGAATATTTCTCTCAAATTAGATGGATAAGAAGAAGATGAAGATGAATATGTTCAAGAGATCCATATGTCTCAGAATTCCTGCAATACTAGAAGTAAGAGCAAGGCTTCATAATCAAATTCTACTTATACTTCTGATCCTTCTAATAAAGCACCATCAACCCAAAAATCAACTTCCATTGGTAAAGAGTCCTCATGTTCCTCTGCTCTAATTAACACAGAGTATGATTTTCTTGAAGATTTGAAAAATACTACAGTTAATATTTCTGTTTTTGAGCTTATGAAGTTACCACACAAAAAAAAAAGTTTTATTGCTATTTTTCACCATTTATCTTCAAGTAAAACCAAGGATGCCATTGTAGGATGAAAAAAAGGAAGTGAACAATCTATTCAGGGTACAAATTTTGGAAAGAAAACCACAAAGAAGCAATCTTCTTTCAATGATTCACTATTTGGAAAAAGGTCAAAACCTGCCACTCCTTTTTTCTTAACATTTGAAATATTTAATAGGAATGTTCACAATTGTATGGTTGATTTAGTTGCTTCTTCTAATGTAATTCCATATGATATATATAAAAAATTGAATGCCAAACCTGAAAATTTTGATATTCAAATCATACAACTGGATATATCAAGTGTCAAGGTTATGTGATAATTTAAGAATGTTTTGATAAGGTTGGATTCCAATCCAAAGGTTCATCAAACAATATAAATCATTGTGGTAGAAATTCCCGAAACATATGAACTCCTATTAAGTAGAGATTGGTATACACTTTTGAATGGATATTTTTCCATTGATTAGTATCATCCGTGGCTTCCCTATAATGGAAAACAAAACCAAAAAAGAGTAGACATGGAAATATACATGAAACATGTTGTCATAGATCTTAATGATTCGAATGGGCCAATATTGTTTAATCAATCAATTATTGGACACTTTATTTGGATATTTCATTGTTGAAATATCTCCACATGAGGAATCACACATGCAATCTGAAATCCTTCATCTCACTCAAATTACTAAGCTTGACACTAATATTGTAGTTAGGAAAGATACTAACTATGATGTACATACTAATCTAGTTGGAAAGACTAATCCGAATGTACATAATAACCCATATGTAAATACTAACTTAGATATAGAAACTAATTCCAATGTAAATACAGATATATGGACTTTGTTCTTTGATGGATCGAAATCTAATGAGGGTGCAGGTGCTAGTTGCATTCTCAAAAACCCCAAAGGTAATAAAACTTTGATAGCTTGTAGGCTTGAATTCCAATGGATAAATAATGCTGCTAAACATGAAGCCCTAATTTAGGGATTAAGAAAAGTATTGGATCTGAAAGTTAAATTGTTGAAAGTTTTTGGTGGCTCTAAAATTGTCATAAGATAGGTACAAAATGCTACACATTACATTTCTAGTCATTTGAAACACTACCAACAAGAGGTATGTGATCTAGTGAATAATTTTGATGGTTTTAATATCAGTCCTATTCCCCAACATTTGAATTATGATGCTGATATTTTAGCTAATGTTTCTTCTAAACTAATTCCATCAGAGGGTTTAATTCCCGACACTTTTTCTATAGAATTGTTATACAAACCCTCAATACTTGACAATATTACCAATTGGAGAGTTTTTGAAGATGATCAACAAATCATCAATTTCTTACATATGACAAACATTTTAAGAGATTCGATCGTTGATGAACTCCAACATGACCAATATCTAAACCATCAAACAAAAATTCCCATAGAATTATTAGATAAGGACAAAATAACTCTAGTGAATGTCATTCCAAAACCTGTGGTGAGGCTAAAAATGTTATATGATTTACAAGATAAATTCAAAAAGGTCACCAATTGTAATACCAAAAGATCATCCATGCAATTTGAGGTCATCAATTTGGGAACTAATATCAATCCTCAGACTTTCAACCTTGGTACTAATTGTTCCCACACAGAAAAAATTCTTTTATTAGGTTATTCAAAGAATACAAGGACATATTTGCATGGACATATGATGATCACAAAACATTTGATACCAATATCATTCAACATATCATACCAATGAAGCCTAACACCAAAACCTTTCAGTAGAAGTTGAGGAAAATGCATCCAAATTTAGAACCTCTGGTGAAAGGAGAACTAAACAAGATATTGGTTTCCAAGATTATCTTTCATGACATACGTACACAATGGATAACCAATATAGTACAAGTCAATAAGGAAAATGGAGATATCGGGTTATATGTAGAATTCAAAAATTTAAATAGATCTTCTGAGAAGAATAACTATCCCATTCCTCCCATGGAGTAGATACTACAATGTGTCGCTGGATATGAGATGGTATCACTCCTTGATGGCTTCTCAGGATACAATCAAGTATTGGTTTCCCATGATGATCAATTAAATACTACTTTTAGAATTAAGTGGGGAACTTATGCCTACAAGAACATTCAATTTGGAATAATAAATGCAGGAGAAACTTTCCAGAGATATATGGACATGAAATTCAGAGGGATAATTGGTAAATGTGTTGCAGTGTATCTTAATGATGTCATGGTGTTTTCTAAAAACATAAGAGAGCATGCTCATCACTTAAGGCATATTTTTGAAATATGTATAAGGTATGACATCTCTCTCAATCCTAGGAAGTCCATATTTGTTGTAGATGAAGGAAATATCATAGGGTTTGTTGTCTCCAAAGAAATAATACTGATAGAGCCAAAGAGAACATAATCTATCTCTAAGATTGCATTTCCCCATATCAAAAAGTCTATTCAATCCTTCCTTGGAAAAATAATTTTGTATGTAGATTTGTTCCCAAATTATTTGAAACTGTGAAACCCTTACTATATATGATAAAGAAAAAAATTGAGTTCAAATGGGGTCCCAAGGAAAAGGAATATTTCACTTGGATTAGGGAAGAAATAGAAAAATCCTTATCCTTCTTGAGTCTCTATTTCAATAAAGATTTCATCTTATATACATTCACTTTCGACATAGCATTCACAACTATTCTCACCCAGAAGAATGATGAAGAGAATGAATTCCCAATTGCATTCATGAATTTAGGGTTGCAAGGGGCAGATATTAACTATCATGAAGTAGATAAACAAACATATGTGGTCTTCAAATCGGTTAAATACTTTAGGACCTACTTGCTCAAATACATGACTAAAGTAGTGGTACCTTAATCTGCAGTGAGAAATATATTTGTACATAAAGAATTGGGTGAGACAATATCCCATTGGATGAATGGATTGTAGGAGTATGACCTTGAGATCAATCCTGCCAAGTCAGTAAAGGGGAAAGAAATTTGCAATATTGCAGTAGAGTCAAAAGGAACACATAATGATGAAGAGAAACTATATGATGAAGGGGTTTTCATTGAATATGAATTTTATTACATCCCCGTGCCTATAGACTCATGGAACAATGAACTGAAATATTTCCTGACCCATAGTAGTGCTCCCTAATACTTAGAACCTAGAAAGAGGAGAGCTCTTAGACTTAAATCTTCACAATATAAGTTGGTCAATGGAATCCTTTTCAAAAAGAATTATGATGATGTTCTATTGAGGTTCCTTGAAAAATATAATGTTGAAAAGGTTTTGCAAGAGATACATGATGGTCCTACTGGGAGATATTTTGGAGGGGACACCACAACACATAAAGTTATCATAGCAGGGTATTACTATACCACCATGCTTAAGGATTCCCATGCATATGCCAAGAAATGTGAGGTGTGTCAAAAGTCGACTGGAAGGGAGAAGAAAACTGCATTCCCTTTACAACCTATTTCAGTTGACAACCCTTTCCAATAGTGGGGTTTGGATATCATTGGGGAGATCAATCCCAATTCATATCAAACTTGAAAATGGATAGAACCCTTTGATATGAAAATATCACTAAGTTCAATACCACTTTCTTATTCCAAATTTTTTGATTGACAATGATTATAGCATCAAAGTGATTTATCTTACTCAAACAAACACTTTAACTAATGATCATAACTTGCATAATCTATCTTACATAAGCAAATGCAAAATCACTTTATTAATGCTCAATTATTTCAATTACAATAAAAGAAATTTACAATAGAAGAGCTAAAGATGCCCTTTCAAATATGATGCTCTGACGTAGAAAATAACATCACCTTTGCATTACTCTCGAAAAAATGAGAACAATTAGTATAAAGTCACCTATATTTTGCTTATAGTTCCTCAAAATCCCCTTGGCATGCAAAATAATACAATGACCTTTTTAAAAATTGCTCAAATGAAACAAACCGAGTGCACCGTTGAATTCTTGTTGAAAAAATGATATAAATTACTTGAAATTCCATCAAGGTGACCCCCGACATGCTTTACAATGTATCCTTGTACCCTTTGTTCTCTTGGAATGCTTTACGAGACAAAAAAACCACCTAGAAAATGTGGGTAAAACATAAAATGTTTTGTGTACAATGCATTGGGGTGTGTGACATTAAATAGGCCACCCCTCTTAACAAAATTATGGATTTAGTGGTATGATTTAATTACAATTTGTTGGGTTTTGTAACCAAATCCTAATTTTGTGGCAAGCCTTAACAATAGTTTGTTTGGTTTGTTTTAACAAACCTTATCCATGGCACATTGGTTAAAAACTATAGCATAAAAAGTTGAGGTTGGGGGTTCTATTCCTCATGACCTTTTAGTTTTGCAAGTGGTTATACATATAATAACATATATGGTTTGATAAGCATATATTATATGGTTATATTGTTATACCACTTATAACCATATACTCTAAACAGTGTAACTCCCGTTGAACTTTGGAATAGACCCCTTTGTGGTATGCATAATGATTATATGGTAGTGTATGGTATGATTATATATATATCTATATATCTATATATATATAATCATACCATACACTACCATATAATCATTATGCATACCACGGAGGGTATTCATAATGATTATAAGGTAAACCATAAAATAATAACCAAACCAATATAATCCTATGAGGGGTCGCCATATGTCAAGACCTGGTTGGTCCACTTATGTGCCGCATGTCATATGCTTGTTGGTGCCAACTATATGTACTGATTTCTGAGTCACCTGCCAACTTGTCATGCCATGTCACCTACGTACCACTTGTAAAAATCTATAGATTCCATTTGTCAACCTATGAGCCTGGCACGTGTCTCTCTATGAGCATGACACATGTCTCTTCAGGGTTGAATTTTTCCCTAGTTGACTGGAACTTTGACCAACCATAAATTTTTCATATGAGCTCCGTTTGACATTTCGTTTGCACCATTAGATATATGACAATGAGCTCTACACAATTGTGTCATTTTCATGAGCTTTTGAGACAGTCAAATTTTGAGATTTTATGGATCCCCTTGGACCTCTGTGAGTGTTCCAAATCCTTTTGTACCTCTATGAGCGTTCCTTATATTCTCCTGGATCACACTTCCCGACTAAATAACTTTTTGACCTCCAAAAGTATATATATTCAATAACTTAGTGATGAAAATTTACTCTTCCATCTTGCTGATTCTTTTGGAAATAAGTCTTCATCTTGGGTATTCGATCTCATGTACTAGATTAGTGCAATTTTTTCTGCTTCTCTAGAATATAGATTTGACTCTATCCTGTGGCACTATAGATAATATGATATATAGCTCCAGTTCTAGCTCATAAATTTCCAAACTACAAAAGTTTTGTTCACTAAATATCTGCAATACCTGTATATGTATTTCAACATCCACTCACATCTCCTATTGTGGAAGATAGTCTATCTCGATCAATATGAAACCAAGTCGAATGTTGATCTATGCCTTTCCCATTTGGACTCTCTATTCTTCTTGATGTATATGTAGAAGTCCCTGAATGAATACTCTGTTCATTCTCGCTTATGCCTTAAAAAAAATTCTGCTTGTATAGTTATCATCTGTACCTGATTTCTTCTGTTCAAGGTACATATCCATACAAACATGACATAGTGTTTTGAATATGCTTATAGCATGCATCTTCATATGCCTCTTATTTTTTAAGAGACCTCCAAAAATATGGATCATTCGGAAATCAAGTGAGAATACTTCCGCCGCACTTGTCCACTATCATTCATCCTTCATGCTTGGACCACTTGGATCATGCAATCAATTGAATAACAAGGATGAAGGGAGAAGTAATGCTGCTAACATAATAAATCATTCTCATACTTCCAAATCTATCTACATTCATATTTTCTACTACTTACCATGCACAACATATCAACAATAGTAAGGAACATATAGATGCTACTGTCAATGAATTAAAAACATTCCTTTTCTTCCTAGCAAAATCCCTATCAATTATCAGCTTCAAAAACATTGCATGAAAGTGACCTTCATGTGGAAACTTTGGATAATTATGAAACACTTCATGACTTGGAGCTAACTTTACTATCTCATTATTACATTACAAATCATATCCTTCACTTGATTTTGCATACATCATAGAAACATTCTTATCCACAATACCTACAACTATGATTTTTGTCTCGTCATCTGAATCAGATCCCAAATCTTGTTGGACTGTGACAACAACCTTTTGCTTTCCTTTTCCTCCATAATTTTTAGGCCTTAATTCAGGATGCAACTTCCAACAATGATCTTCATCATATCCTTTTTTCTTGCAATGAGTACATGTGAGCTTTGCTTCTTCCTTCTTTATTGTAGTTACACGTTTCTCTTTTCCCATGTTCTTATTTCCCTTATGTTGAGAAAACTCCTTGGAAGAACCATCTTTAGCATCCTTCCCCCTAGACTCAAGATGCACATATTGAACACATATTTCATCAAAATTAGTGGGATTTAACAAAAGAAGAGCATGACGAATGTAACTATGCAAAGCACCGATGTATTTCATAAGGGTTTCTGTAGAATGTAATAAAATATTCAAAGCCAATGCTTTCTTCCTAAACTCCTCAATAAACTCCTGCACATTATGTCCTTTTACTTTCCTACGATATTTCCATTCCATAATTTCCTTTTTTCTATATTCCAAAGGATAAACAATTGTTTCCTTAATGCAACTTTGAATTCTGACCAGGAAGAGAGAATCTTACCGCTCTTTTGGATACCTTCATGAAGTTTACCTTCCCACCAAATCAACATGTTACCTTCAAGGATAAGAGAGGCCAATTAAATATTTACCTTGTCTTCATCAATTTTCTTAACACAACAATAAAATTCCATTTGTCGAATCCAATTTTCTAACTTCTCTACATTAGACTTGTCATTATACATGGGCAAGTTAAACTTGACATCCAAATTTAACAAAGGCTTCTTTGAAGCAATTTTCTTATGAGGAGATGAGGGCAGAGAAGTGGAAGAAGATGAAGGAGGTGAAGAAGGCAGTCTTGAAGTAGGTCGAGAAGTGGAAGGAGATGAAGGAGGCGAAGAAGTCGGTCTTGAAGTAGGTGGGGAAGGAGGTGGAGAAGGAAGAAGATCATCTTATTTCTTAACTTGTCTAGAAATTTCTCCTTTTCGTAATCCTCTCTTACTGTAAATATCTTCCACCATTTCCTTCATTTGATTAAATGCATTGAAGAAATCATTTTTAGATTCATAAGGACCTATTTTCTTTGGTGAATCCATCTCTTCTCTTTCGACTGAAGCTCCTTGAACCAATCTTCGGATTATAACTCTCAAGGTTGCCTTCACCACGCTTGTGTTTAGCCCTTGTAAGCATTCACATGCCAAACTTTCTCTGATACTACTTGATCCGAAAATGGATAGAATCCTTTGATCTTGTAATGTCTCCTTCATTAAGACATAAATGTTAGTGAGTACAGTAGTGGTAATTTTTTTATTTTTTTTAACAGCAGTTCAAACAAGTGATATACGACAATAACATACATTGATAATTACACATTCTATTATCATCTACATCACTGCACAACAATAATCATATGCAACATCATTGTTACCAGTTGATCAACCATATCACATAAAGTCAACAAAAGATGTATACCCCACCCAACCTACCCTGCAAGGTTAGGACCTCCAAGACACATAATCAATGCTCAAGTCTAGGATTCATCCGATTGATTTTGACCATATTAGGTCTCAGGACTGGCGACTGTTCTGAGGAACATGAAGGTATCTATTCCCTTAAGCCTAATTCTATTTTGAAATTTAAGAATCAAATCAACAACCATACTTAATCATCAATTCTTCAATACTCAAAATGTGTAACTCACTACTCCCTTCATACATCATGAAATCATCATTAACCCATAAGTTATATTATACTATATCCATTTTGCATAATAAATTCATTTTGGTTACAAAAATTAACTATCATTATAATCTATAAATCTATGAGGAAGCATTATCAATAGGGATTTATAACTGTAAAGATATTATTCTTTCACAATTTAACCTTCAATAATTAGATATCTTAAGCTCAACTTACCCATTAATTTCAACATAAACAAAACAACTTAATTGAATTCATCCTATAGAAAAATGAATATCCTTACCCTCTACAAGTGAATACCGCCCACACCCAGTTTTTAACATAAAATGAAAAATTCGATTTATAACAACTAAATAATTTGTAGAGTAACAATTATTCTATCAAAAAACTTTCAATAAAAATCATTCTAATACTTATGATATTTTGATTAAATACTCAATATTTAAACTAAAATCCATAATATCAAATCCAAATCCTATAGAGAATTTATTAAGATCATAAACCATTATAGTACATACCTATATAATTATATATGATAATTATATTTATTATACAAGTCTAACTTCTACTTACAAGTTAATATCCAATTCCTATGTCCTGAAAATTCATGATGATCAATGGACTTCAACTTAAGTTTTCCCTCTATTGTATTACTAATAGTTTATTATTAATAAAGGAAAAGATCATGAAGAATATAACCATTCTTTTCTTATCATTACAAGATTCCCTTTACTCCTTACCATTATGCATCAATTTTTTTCATTTTATGCTTGGACATAATTCCTCATCCACATGGAATAACAAGAATATCAATTTTACGTAAGCGTTGTGTGCTTTATTCATAATATAATATCCATCTAGAGTAGGATATGTTTTTCAACTAGTTATTAGGATGTGAGTTTATATGGGACCTGGTTGGTTGTTCATGCTCCCTCTCCAGTCACACTGCTTGCACAAAGTTTCGTTCACTCTGGTTAAAATTGACACAATTTACACTCGATGAAATATTAGTGACTCTTACCTGTCAATCATATGAATGACTTATGTTTCACACTATTTGCATTCCTAACTCTTATCATACTCCACACTCTTGGTTGATACATTAATATATTTTTATTATGAACCCATATACCCCATTTGTTGATATATGCCCTACCTTGTGTAAGTGAATAAAGATTTGAAAGTTAGTTAAAACTTGTCATGACACATCTTGGGTTATGGTATATTATACCCACCTTCTCACCTTATATCCCATGTCTTTTTCTAAAAAAAAATAAAATAAAATTATGAAATAAAAATTATAACAACTTCCCATTGTGTTATAATCATGGCATTATTCCATACCATTCTAAAAAATATCATTGCATCATATATTCCATATTCCTTGCCACATGTCTCCTTAAATCTGGGTTTCCACTTTACCTTTTCAACATGGTTTAGATTACCTTATGATTTGGAAGCCATTAGATGATGTCCCAACTATATTCATATGGACCATTTCCCTTATGGATTACTTTATGGTTGACTTGTCATTAGTCTGTTTGAGAGAATACTTGAACATAGTACTCACCAGCGTGAAAGGTTGGCCCCGTAATCTCTATATACATCTCATTGAACATATTATCGTTTATAACAAGGAAAAAGGGCCATCCGACAGACCCTCAACGTAAACATGGTTTATCACTCGCAACAATCACTACAAGTTCATCACTGGAACTTCAAGATTATATATAGATCAAGATAGAATGGCTGAGGTTTAAACGATATTTGTGTTGGCGTGAGAGTAGGGGTAGTAAAAGGGAAAGTCTCGAACAAAAGAATCGACTTGTGGAATAACCATTTTTCCCAAACATTTTCTATTTTCTTATTTCGAGCAGTTCGCTTCAGTTTGTTCACTTGAGAAATGACCATAATCACCTGAACCCGTTCAATTGAGAAACGACCATAACTGCCTACCAAATGCTATAAAAGAAGCAACGCCCAACAAGTTGAGGAGAGATTATTCTAGAGAAGTTTTAGAATGATAGAAAATTTCTGCAGGATATATGATCTCAGAAATAAAATTGAGAGAGAACTTAGGTAGAATTCTCAGAGGCTAGTATGTTGTGAGTGTTTGGAGAGCTTTTTCATTTCCTTCTTCCATTACATCTTCAACGGAGATTGATGGAATCGTCAGCATCATGTGTTCTTGCGAAGCAACGAAGAGAATAATCAAGGATGAGGTTGTTGGCCTTCATGAGGTAAAGATTTACTTGTTTAGTGTGTTGTAATAAAGCTCGATTTGAATCGACGCTAATCAGTTTTACTATGCAAGTTCTCTCCTTGCGATTCACCATCATGGCTTTATTCCTTCTTGGCTCAGCTTTTTTTTTCTTCTTCATGCTTTGTCTTTTTATTGTATGTTGCGTCTAAAAGGGATAAAGACCATATACCTGGCCCTCGTCTACGCAGAGACTTGAAGATTTTGATGATATTTGATGTTGTATGGGAAGTTTTTCAATGGAAATCAGCTCTTTGTCTGATCCAGGTGGATATTGGTGGCCACCCGCCTATTTCANAGAGGATCCAACTATATCGAGTTGTCAAAGCAAACCAACTCCTTCACTAGGGCAAGTGGCTCACCAGGGACCAAGTTCAGCAGAAGTTTCCTCATCTCATAGAGGAACTCAACGCAATGGGGACCATTGATTCCTAAGGGGGGAGGACTGATCCAGGTGGATATTGGTGGCCACCCGCCTATTCCACTTGGACCCACACCATTGTTTCTTTTCAGTTTTTCAGTTTCCTTAATTGTAGCACAATTTACTATTTTTAGCAGTTCTTCGGGTCCTGAACTTCCAGAGTTGTTTTGAGGCCCTAAACGATGTTTTTTGGGCATAAATGCTTTGATGAATATGAGTCTATTTCAAACTTGCTATTCGCTAATAGCAGTGTAGTCCTCAGATAGATCTTTCTAACGATGTATTATATGCGTCAAACGAATATAGTATGCCAAAGTTACAACCCCGGGAAATTGATGTACCAATTTACCCCAATGGGGTCCATATTCTGGCGTTTCATATCCTAGGGTTAGGTTTTTGGATGTTTAGGGTTTTCCATTGTTTCTCAGTAATATATAGGCCTTCAAGCCTCATTGTAACAGGCAGTTCAGAGGCTAGTAGCCGCCACATCTCTTCTTAGAGATAAGCTACCAGTGCCCTAGCTAGTTTATTTCCATTATGTCTGTAAGCATTTTTCAGTCATTTGTTATTAATGAAAAGAAGTCTTATTTCCACTGCGTCTCTGCGTTTGTGTGTATTTCTGTATTTCATTGTGTTCCTACATAAATCCAAATCATTGTCACTCTGTACACTTCTCTGATTTTTCTTTAAATTCCTTAGCTTTCTTTATCTTTATTTTACATTTTGATTTAAAAAAAATTAAATATATTTATATTATAAACAATCATATTCATAAGGTTATTTACTATATCTAATTAATGTATATACTCTTGGTTATTTTTTGATTTTATTTTCTTTATATCATAAACTTTAAAATGAAAAATGAACAAATTCATAAAATGTTTTATATGTACATATATTTCACTCATCATTTAATATATACAAACTCCTTTGTTTTTTTTCACTATTTTAATTTATTATGTCTTGGTCACATCCTAACTTATAAACGAAAATAAAAATCTTATATCATCAAGGAAATGTTATTATTTAAATTAGTGTTATGTAATCACTTTTATTTTGATTAAATTACTTTAAAATCTAACATAATTTTTTTAATTTTTTTTTTTAAACTTTTCTAGTTTTGAGTTAATTTTACTTTAATTTACTTTTTACTAAAATAAAGCTTTTATATTTGTGTTTTTTTTTATTAATTTTAATTTTATTATTCCAATTGTATAAAACCTCATATAGAAATGATTAAATTGTAATAGCATAAAATTATAAATCAAATAAAAATTAAATATTGTTAAAAGGAAATTTATAAGACAAAGGAATTTATGCTTGGACTATAGGTTAAGAGAAAATTAACTTAGAGTTCAATGCGCATTCTTGTCTGGGGGCTTTAAGTCTAGGGTGACATTCCCGCTTCTTCTTGCCTAGCCCCGCTGGAGGTTGAAAATGTTGATGCTTGAGACTCTCTAGTTTTTTGGCGTCAACATATTTTTGACAACCATACTGGGGACAACCGTTCAATGGTTCGTTCCTAATTTTTGTTTTAATTCTTTCAAAAAAAAATTTCCCTTCCTAGACCTCAATGTCTTAACCAATTAGAAGTATGTTTAGTGGTTGTAACCTTGTGGTTTCAACGACTGACCCTGGGAAAATCATTCGAAAGTATGGCCTCTTTGAGTTTGAATTTTGCGGTTTATAATGTTTATAATTTTCAAGATTTTTTGAGAGCCCGCTTTATGCGTGTTTATAATGTTCCGACTCTGCACATTTTGGAAACAACTATATTCATCAGATTCAAAGGAACAACTGAGTCACATTCAGATTACTCGTATGCTTCTACGGGTGTTTTATTTTTGTGTTCATAAAATGTGTGTAGTTGTACACATTTTGAACAGAACCTCTGTGCCTTACATCTCAGGTTTATGATAAGACCAAGTGGCGAGCATGTCTGGAGAATAGTTGTTTTACAGTTTACACTGGCGAAAAGTATACAAAATCTCCCCCTGACAGAAGATATTGCGACAGGATTTTAGATGTGTTTCCATAGCTGGCGATCAATCGACTGCGTTGTTTGGTATGGTCATAGTGGAAGGCTCGAATGTTCGACGAGGGATTCAGTTTAGGGAACATTCCAAAGAAAAATAAGAGATTGTAAGAATAAGAGTCTGTCAAAGAACGTGGGTATCAACCAAGAAGATAGAAGCTGGATTATGTGCCTACCAAATGGGCATTATGGATATAACAGGGTCTTGCCTTGCCTGTTGTGACAGTCCCTAATCATTTCGACTATGCTCGGCTTGTTGAAGGTGGATAAGATTGATTTATTCATTTGTTTGAGAGACTGCTTGAGCGTAGTACTCACCAGCGTGAAAAGTTGGCCCCGTAGTCTCTATATACATCTCATTGAACATGTTATGGTTTATAACAAGGCAAAAGGGCCATCCGACAGACCCTCAATGTATACACGGTTTATCACTCGCAACAATCACTACATGTTCATTACTGGAACTTCAAGATTATATATAGATCAAGATAGCATGAACTACTTGATAAACTAATGGATGAGGTTTAAATGATATTTGTGTTGGCGTGAGAGTAGGGGGTAGTAAAAGGGAAAGTCGAACAAAAGAATCGACATGTGGAATAACCATTTTTCCCAAACATTTTCTATTTTCTTATTTTAAGTAGTTCGCTTCAGTTCGTTCACTTGAAAAATGACCATAACCACCTGAACCCGTTCAATTGAGAAACGACCATAACTACCTACCAAATGCTATAAAAGAAGCAATCAATAGGCTGAGGGGAGATTATTATAGAGAAGTCTTAGAAGGATAGAAAATTTCTACAGGATATATGATCTCAGAAATAATATTGAGAGAGAACTTAGGCATAATTCTCAGAGGGTAGTATGTTGTGAGTGTTTCGAGAGATTTTCCATTTCCTTCTTCCATTACATCTTCAACATAGATTGACGAAATTGTCGACAACAAGTGGTCTTGCGAAGCAACAAAGAGGATAAGAGAAGATGAGGTTGCTGGCTTTCATGAGGTAAATATTTACTTGTTTAGTGTGTTGTAATAATGCTCGATTTGAATCGACGCTAATCAGTTTTACTATGCAGGTTCTCTCATTGGGATTTGCCATCATGACTCTATTCCTTCTTGGCTCAACTTTCTTTTTCTTCTTCATGCTTGGTCTTTTTTATTGTACGTTGCATCTAAAAGGGCTAAAGGCCATATACTTGGCCCTCGTCTACGCAAAGACTTGAATATTTTGATGATTTATGATGTTGTATGGAAAGTTTTTCAATGAAAATCAACTCTTTGTCACTCTATATACCTCTCTGATTTTTCTTTAAATTTCTTAGCCTTTTTTTTTTATTTCAAAATATAAAAAAAAACCTATATAAGGACAAATTAAATGTATTTATATTATAAACATTTATGTTATTTTTTTATTTTATTATCTTTACTTCCTAAACTTTAGGAGGGAAAATGAACAAATTCATAAAATGTTTTATATGTACATATGTTTCACTCATTTAATATTTTAATGTATACAAACTCCTTTGTTTTTTTTACTATTTTGATTTATTATGTCTTGGTCACATCCTAACTTCTAAATGAAAATAAAAATGTTATATCATCAATAAAATGTTATTATTCAAACTAGTGTTATGTAATCACTTTTCTTTTGATTAAATTAGTTTAAAATCTAATATATAACTTTACTTTAATTTATTTATTGTTAAAATAAAACAAAATATTGCTTTTACTTTTATCATTTGTCTTTCTTTTATTAATTTTAATTTTATTATTCCAATTGTATAAAACCTCACATAGAAATGATTAAATTGTAATAGCATAAAATCATAAATTAAATAAAAATTAAATATTGCTAAAAGGAAATTTATAGGACAAAGGAATCTATGATTGGACTATAGGTTAGGAGAAAATTAACTTAGAGTTCAATGCACATTCTTGTCTAGGGGCTTTAAGCCTAGGGTGACATTCCCACTTATTCTTGCCTAGCCTCGCGGGAGGTTGAAAATGTTCCCCCTTAGCCCCCCGAGCTGCAAAGGGGCCACACACAAGAAACCAAAAAAACAATAGCTCCAATCTTACCTCACAAGGAAGAGCTTCCACTCTTTCTCAAGCTTGAAATCCCAACTCCCACAAGTAAAACACAGTCCAACCAAATTTTGGCAGCATTAAAATACCATGAAGAGTGAGATCCATTTCCCTTCTACACCATTTGTTTTTATAGAAATCCCCCTTGACACATGTCACCATGCACAAATAATTAACTTTTTTTAATTAATTAAATTATAATTATTAACCCACACATTTGTCACACTCTCCCCAAGTTGCACAAGTAATTACCATTTTTATTTTATTTAAAAAGTCAATTTCCCTCACATTCCCCAATGTGTTCCTATTTTCGCTCTTAGTTGTCCCTTAGTTCCCCAAATTCTTGTTAGAAAAATAGGACCACAGAGCAATAAAATAAAACAAATGCAGAAACAAAACACATAAGACACACAATACAAGAGAGACACAGATTTACGTGGTTCACCCAGTGTGGGCT
>JZKD02S1673274.1:29577-43767 GCA_000966675.3 Picea glauca
TCTAATGAACTTTTATTTGGATAAACAAACAAACAAACAAATCAAAATATTTCCAAATGGAAAATGTGCATATCAAATGTGGATGCTAGGTAAGAAATCCCATCCACGATTTATGATAATGCATGAGCAATGGGTATACATGAAGGATAAAAGTATAGTTTATATAGTAGGTGAAAGAGTTTGGAATTGGTATTAAGGATGAGCATAGAGACTTGAAGAAAGAGTGTCATGTGAAGGATTATTCAGAATATGGTCAAGCTTGTATAGTTGTCTTAAGAATCAAAGAGCTGCAGAGGGGAGTGCAAGGTTGCAGAACATGATTCTCTGCATAAAGGAAGAAACTGTGAGATGGTATCACTAGGGTACAAATTGGATAGAAATGAAATTCAACCAATTTAGGCTTGGCTAGGGGTGTTCAACGAGAAGAGAAGGTCAACAAGGAGTTGCAACATTTCAACAACATAAATAAAATTGAAATAGATGTGCATAATGGAAGATGGAAACATGTTTTTGCTTATGCCTTAAAGTCTCATGCTAGGAATGGTGGACCTTCATAAGGAAAAATAACGTTAAATGTACATTTAAATGCATGCATGTATAGATTATGGAGGTGAACAACTAAAAAATAAGTTGTCCACTCATGAGTGGAGATGTTTTCAGTAGATGATAGAGGTGCAACAAGGAGTTTCATGTTGAGATAGTTCCATGAGAAGGGACTATATAAAGTCCCTATTGACATGTTAGATCCATGATTATATATTTTAACCTTCTACAATTAATTACTAAAAATATATTCTTAATAAAAACATAAAATATACAATGGTACACACATTACACAAATGTTTTTACCCTGGAAACCCAAACTGGGAAAACCAACAACCTGTTTAGAGCCACACCTCTATTCTTATATTCATTATGTATTCATTGTTTATAATACAATATATATAGGATCCCATGGAATCCAAACCCCTAATACATTAACTCAGATTAGTCAACAATACTAATTCCTTAAAAGGAATTAGAAAACCATATGTTGAAATAATGCAAAAAACCGCCATTTTTTTTTTTAGGGGAAACCGCCCCTGAACCCCCTTACATCCCCCGACCCCTCAAGGATCCCATATTAGTGTACAGTACACTAAAACCATATTTCAAAGAATATAACACATACCCAATAATGATTTGATGGTTGCGGAAAGCTAGACAATGGATTGCAGAGGCTTTATTTTTATGCAAATAATTCTAGGTTACATTCTAAAAACATACATGTGTGGAAGGATACACATGCTGAAATAATTATTAATGGTAGAAATATTGACTAGAGGATAGATGACAGGAAGCTACCTCTATTTTCAATGATGTACATATGAAAAAAATGACAGTGCAGAGAAACAAGGATCTACAAGGATTCAAGGACGACCATCTACAACAACAACAAAATAAATAAATAAATAAGCTAAAATAAATATGCACTGGAGTTCATGAAAAAAGTGATGCATGATGCATAGGATAAACATAAATTCATGTGCCAAAAGTGGGAATGATAATATTTAATGCATAATTCATATTGATTTGTATCTTGAACATGCTTATGGCATGCTTGCAAACTATGGGTAGTCTGATGATATATATAGGCATGAATGAATGATGTTGTGATATTTGAATAAGACTAATGATGGATTGAGTATCCAAGAAATTGTTTATAGCATGGATGAATATGTTTATGATACTGTTGGATATGAAAACCATTTGTATGAGGAAAATGAGGATGGTAAGATGTTGATCAAGAGGTTAATAAAGAGAGCCTGTAAGCTTCTACAAAATATCAACTGAGCAGGTAGCATCAACTAAATGTAATAACAACTAGACATGTATGCGTCTGGGGTTGTTTATGATGCATAAATTCTGAATGAAATTGAGGTAAGAGTTCCCTCAGTCAAATATTTAATATTGAATTGGTGTGCAAAGGCAGAGGGCTTGGAATATACAATTTTTATTGATGCTTGAACACATTTATGTAAAATTTTATTGCATACTGTGTTATGTTTATTATGAGACCATAACCAAGTTAAGTCAGGAGACATTACTCTTGTTCAAGCAATGAATGCCGTTATATATGGTCATATGTGAGGCCATGATGTAGTTAGATATGGAATGGCTATATCACCATCCAAGTGCATAATGGTTTCCCCTATATAACCAATGTTTGGACAAGGGAGAACACTAAGAGAATTATATTCCTAGTATTTTGTATGGGTTGGAGAGGAAGATATCCAAATGATCGGATAGGTAAATGTGGAAGAGTTTGAATAAAGTGTTGAGATGTTGGCTAGACCTTCCAACTCACCATGGTTGAATACATGACATAGATACGTGGTATTCCGGATTCAATGTGTAAATGTGGCCATGGGTATGGGCACATTGGTTTTATGTGTGGGTCATGTTTGATTGCATTATGAGAATCTTGGTGTGTTGATAATGCATGTACATTGAATGCTAGTTTCATTCTACATAATATGATCAATGGTTGATTGCCATTTTTAATGTGAATAATGGCTGTAAATGATTGAATTGTAGGTAAAATACAAATATGAGATCATTTCACGAACTGTTGTAAATGTGCATGAATGCTAACAGTCTGTTTGGTTGCATTAGAGTTGAGAAAATGCAAGAAGAATGGTCTTGGATATGACATGGATGTAAGACCATAAAGGAGACTGATGCTTGTTGCAGTGCTAGCCAAACATAATGAGCATAAATCTCATGCCCGAGGAATTTTATTTTCTTGTATAAAACATATTTGGGAAATTATAGTTGAAAATTGTTATGATATGCTAACAATTTGTGTGGCTCGGTGAAAATTAAGAAAAATTGTAGGTAGAGTGGTATTGGATATGGAAAGGACGTTATCCATAAGGAAAGATGATATCTATCGCTGTAAGAGCCAAACATACTGAATAAAAAGTCTCATGCTTGGGAATTCTTTTTTCTTGTATAAAACATATTTGAAAAAATTATAATTGAAATTATATGATGATGTCTCATATTGATTATATGCATATGATGTAGATGGGATGATTGCCTCAGGTCACATATTGATAGTGGAAGTCTACCAACAATTTGGAATTCATTTGTATAATAACACCTTGGAAAATGATGGATCTCCTAAGGAATTGTATAACAATGAAAGGGATGACTGAGCCTAGAGGGTGAGTACAACACGAAGAAGCAATTTATTAGGATTTGAGAAGAAGAAAGCTGTCAATCTTGCAGAAGAACCAGGTTGTCAAGACTGAAGATTGAACTCCTGTGTGAGTTTCATTACAACAACAAGGTTGCTGCTGGATATTTACTGGTATTTTTCCTAGCAACGAGTTTCCCTTGAGATCCTATTAGTGATATTATCGGTTACCTGTGCTAGAGAGGCCCTGATAAATGAATGGTGCAACCTGATGGAATGAGGATAGTGAAGGGGGCACATTCCTTGGGTCAGTCCTGATAAAATAATGGTACAACCCGATGTAATGAGAGAAGTGAAGGGGGTACATTCCTTGGGTTAGGAAAGTTGGTGGAAATCGAGATAGCTGTAGGAGAATGCTAGTGGGTTATACATCTATATTTTGGGGCCGAAGTACCTATGTATCTAGGTTTTTGGGTTAGAGTGCCTATGTATTTGTATTTTTTGGGGCTAGAGATCCTATATGTTGATCGAAGGCTGAAGAGATTGGTAATTTTATGAACACTATATGGTGTTGTGCACTGAGGATAGTGGAAAAATAAGGGGGAGAGGAATGTAACATTCCCAATTTTAATTCCCACAATTTGTAATGTAATTGTATATATGTGAATTAGGTTGGTGAGATGATATGATTGGGGAAAAGAGCCCATATTGATTAATATAGATGGGGGTCAAATCATATATTATGAACATTGAAATGATTAATAAAAGTAGTAATAATTGGATACAATAGGAGAGGGATGAAAACGATGGGGGCGATATGACACCACAAGAGAGAGGGGCCCAAGGGAGATTTTATTCATGGGTATTAATCCAATCACATTCATGAAATTATTGTCATTGTGTAACCATTTTATTTTGCTGTTGAGTGTTCTGAAGGACAATAATTAAACTCATGTAAAAGGGTGTGTGTAAGTGGTCACATCCCATAGTTATTAGAGAGCATGGGATAAAGTACAATCATATTTGGGAAGAGTGAGGGTTAAGAAAGTAAGGGACAAGAAGGGGAATTCGTATGCATAATAGAGACAGTTTTTGCATGCATATTTTGGGCAACAAAGGAAGAGCTGAGTGTTGAGAAGAGCACTAGCCCTACTGTTCTTGAAGGCAACCATTGTTTATATGTGTGTTATGCTATAAATGAGTCTCTTGTGCCTGTAATACAAGCTGTAATCCTATGGTTCATTTCCTATTGAGGAAATGGCTCAACATCCTTGTGTAGGTTGTTGTGAGCACTCATGAAGCAACTGAGAGTTCCTGAAGTCCCTAGATGAGATATTCTTGGCCAACTGAGTGCATTGGAAGCTCTGATAAATGGTATAGCTTGAGTGACTGTGAGTAGTGAAGGGGATACATTCTTTGGGTTGTGCAGGTTGTGGGGAAGAGAGCTAGTGGATTGAAACTGTTGTAGGAGTAGAACCTAGGTTTTGGGTTTCTGAGTGTGGAGAGTGGATAGTCGAAGGGAAAGATCTATTTTTGGACTCATAGCCTCAGCTGAAGGGCATCTTGTTGTTGAGATTTAGAGAAAAAAATCCTATGGTTGGAAGGTTCATCCTTTGTATGAAACTAGTTGGATTATATTTATAAACATATAAGTGTTTTGCTATTTATCTATGATTATCCTGTTTTGTAAATGATATCTGAATGTTGTGTTATGTTTTGTTAGGTTTTACTGTATTCATGTTTTTATAAATGTTGTCGATGCATGGGTAAATCAACATATTGTTTTGATGTAATTTTTATGGGCATGTTGCCCCTTGGTTTATTTTATATGTATGGGGCATATTTAAATTCATATTTAGTAGGACAAGTCACTTTCCGAAGTGACGAGACTCAACATGAGTGCTAGGTACGTTACAAGATATCATATTCATACAAAGTTTCGCATATATAAAATATAGAATGAGTTTGTAAAATGTGTTCTTAACTTGCACTTTTCGTAACATCATTTAACATTCATTTCATAGTCCAACTATACACATTCTTTGGCCATTCAAACTGTAAATAAATTCTCATAATTAAATATTAGTTTTAGAATGAAAACTTAAGTCAAACAAAGACCCATTTCAAACTAAATTCTGATCTTTAATATCTATGATTCTCTCCATACTTATATATATAACCAAAACAAACACAATTGATATCCACTGCTGATATGTTGCCTGCATATCATGAAATAAACATAGGAACACAATTATAATGATAACCAGGGGCAAGCAAAGATACTCAACAACTCATTTGTCTTTAAAACAAAACACAAGTATCAAATGCATTTAGTAAAATTGAGTGTTCATAACCAACGGGTAGGTCATCAAGTTGCTATAGTGGGGAACACAAATCAACATTATTTTAGAGACATTTGCAACATGTAATAGAGGTGTAATATTTGTATCAATGTACATTAGAGATGCAATGACATACTTATATCATATTTAGATGTACACAATCATTTTTCGAAATTATTCTAGCCATACATAAATTTTAAGAACAAACCCAACATCATTTCAAATATGCAAGTGCAAGAATATATTCAAAGAGTTTGAGACATCCTTTCTTTTGTTCATATAATGCTGAGAATATATCCATGAACATATAATCAGATATAGATTGAAATTGATTTTAAACATAACATAACGTAGAAAACCTTGAGGCCATACGAGAGACTGGGTGCATGTTGTATTTGCAATTTCATTCAAAAATTGCTCATAACTATTACACAAATGGAAACAAGTTCAGGTAGAGAGGACCCTGGTGATATGGTTGAATGACCTAGCTTCGGAATGACATGTGATGAATACAAGTGAGGTCATGTTCATAATGTGTTCATTAAATATTGCAAATAAAACCATACATATAATTGGGAAAAAACTAATTCTTAACAATTAGAGATTAGGGTATGATAGTGAGAATAAAATGGAAAGAGTGGCAGAGTTGACTATGAAAACTTAGACCAAACCAACACATAGACATTGTGAAGCATCAATCCATAGCTGTATTCTCGAGGTCATTGAATGACCGATACCACCACCAGGTCTGAGAGACACAATCCATTTTTCTCCATATGGTTTCGGGTAGGTGGCTCAAGTAGAGATCTCCAGCTCAGCCAATCCACAAATAAATGAATGTGAGATGAATGAAATTTGCATCATTAAACCAATGAATAGACCAACAGCTAGTGATGCATGTGTAGTAAAATGGTGATAATCCTGAGTTGAGGCCATTTCCATGTGGTGACATTAAACTGTGTGTGGGATTTAGTGGGATACATCCACTGTTGATATTGCACCTACCATCTTCAATGTGATGGATGTTGGGTCAAATCCACTATATCATGCATTAATTCTTGGCTTGAAATTTGAGTTTCATATCACATGGTATTGGGTGGTAGATTCATGGTACACGAAGTCACCATGAAGTTTCACACTTGCATAACATATGACCATTATCAATGATATAGCCATGCTTTCCAATTAAACCATGTTTTTCAATTAAACCTGTTTTCCAACATATATATGAGGTCAACAATATAACCATGTAAACAAATTATAACCACTGTGATTCCTAATTAAATTAAACATGGTATATAACATATCAATTCATATATATATTGTTTATAAAAACAATATAACATCCACATCATAACTGAACTTAGAATTCATGAGGCCCACTACCATACATTCATAAAAACAATATGCATGATACCCATATCAATTGCAATATAGTTCAATTCGAGATCATATGTTTATTTGACTTGCATGTTTTTCCATTTACACCATATAAACAAAAATGAGTCAGTCTTCATACTATGCAACCAATGTAAACAAGATTTTCTTAAGATATCACCGCACCCCCCTCCCCCTCCCCCTCTTTTTATTTATTTGTGATCAACATCACAAATATATCAAAGGAAATTGAAGTGTGAAAAATGCTTGCAAGAGTAAGGGTGAGGTCAAGAAAGTGAAAGCAACACATAATTTCATAATACTTTGTGGAATATGATCATGATGCCATTAAGAGCATCAACAAGTCATTGTATATGGAGAAAATATTTAGAAATTGAGAAAGAGTTAAAATAAATAAAGCAGGGGACACATGCACTAGAAAGTGTAAAAGAAGAATCTTGCAAGGCTAACAAAGAGATAAGAGAAGCAAAAAAAAGATTCTTCACCCAGTTGAATGTGATCCAAAATTACTAGGATGAAATCATTATCCTGCCTAATCAGTTAAATGAACTAAAAGAATAATACACAAAGACAGAGTATGCATTTGAAAAAATCATTTATTGGCAATGAATACATGAAGAGACCCCTACAGATTTGTTCAAATTCACCAAGAGAGAACAAAGAAAGACTCAAATGTTGATGTATGGATGAATTTTTTTATGTCAAGATAATAATGAAACCTTCAACTTCTCCAATAAAACATGTGCTATGATCTAGATTTCTGTCGATGAGTTGTTAGAGAAATTCAACATGCCATTCAATGAGGAGATTACTTAAGTAGGATCCAACAAGTTAAGGATAACAAAAGTGGAAGAAAATCGAGACAATAGTAAGAATACTATTGAGAAGATAATATAGGTCAACAAAGACATCCTAAGAAAATAATTAATATATCTGATCAATCAAGCTGTAGCTGCAAATGTGTTTGTGAATAAAATCCATAGAGCCTTGAAAAAAGAAGTTGCAGACAAAGTGTGTGATGGAGAGCTAGAACTAGAAAAGATGAAGCTAAGAAAGATGGAAGAAATCACCAAAGCATACAACTTTTGGATGACATATGTAGAATATTTAACTTCACCGAAAGCTTCATGATTTTGTATAATGCCTATTTTTTCCATTGTATTCGAATTGTATACATAATAGGAGAAGTGGAAAAAATAAGGTAAAATTATCATCTGACATGTTGACAGTTACATAATGTAAAAAGACTCTCTTGTTTTATAAAATAGAACTACATAAGATAAAGGGGGAATTTTGTCCATTATATGATCAAATGGTACTATTATCTCTGAGGAAATAAGACTAGAAGTCATTTTTGAGAACCATGAATGTTTGCAAGTGTGTATGGGACTATTATGCATATGTATTTGTTGAATGAGTTTCTTGAGTGATTAACATATGTACTATTTACATGCTTATTATTTAAGATTCTTATTCATTTATGGTTTTAAATGGATGCATTGATGATGTCACATGTATAGTCTGCAAATATTTATGGCTGTTATCTGTTGCATTATTGCTTAACTTTGTTGTTGCTAACATGAACTATTTTTTTTAGCTAGTAACAAAATATTTTAATTATCCATCTTCTTATATTTTCTCCTTATTAGGATAAGATAGAGTTATAATTAGAATATAATAGTTTTAATTTTGTTTTTGGTATTTTAATTCATTTTAAAAAGAATTCCGTGGAGGACAATTTGTTCCCATTTTTGTAATCTTAAAATCTTAACTGAAAACCAGGCCCACATACTGGTCAGAAATTGCCATCCAAAATGAGAGTAGGTCTAATTGGGACTTGTGATTGGGGATTTTTCTAGCCAAGACATGGTTCAATTACCAGTTGGAATGATTTTGAGACCGCTTTTACTGAAAATTTTGGAGATGATAAATCCCGAGCAATCATGGTGTTAGATTTATCTAGAGTACAGATGGACTCAAAATAAAAAATTAAATACTTTAATCAAATATTTTATCATTTATAAATAATATTTATACACATCTAAACCTACTTATGATGTATCTATTGAGTTTTATACTTCATCTCTACTAGTTTCAATGGAAATGTTAATAAAGAGAGATGAGAACGACTCTTTGGAAGACACAATTAAGAATCCATAAAAGTGGAAAAGGACATGCTCAACTTAAAATGTAACCCTGGATGAGATACTGATAAATACAAACCCAACAAAAGAAGCTACTTTTAACTAAAACTTCCACTAAGAACAAAGATCAAGATGCCATGGACATGGAGAGCCCGTAGAGGATAGTGAGGAGATTTACTAATGAAATCGTTGACATGAAAAGGGATACTAGGAAAGTTACTTTAAATACTAATTAATTACTCAAATTTCCTCCCAATAAGAGTATTCACATAACTAAGACCACTCCACCTACATAAGTCATTAAAATGGAAGATCTCCTCAATATGTTCAAAGCCTTAGCTTCTCTTGGTGAAGCCTCTTCTGAGGGAAAAGATGAAGAAGGAGGGGATGAGGAAACTAAAAAGGAATATCAATCAGAGGAGACAGAGGAAACATCTAGAAAAGAAGTCAACTCATTTTAGAATATTTCTCTCAAATTAGATGGATAAGAAGAAGATGAAGATGAATATGTTCAAGAGATCCATATGTCTCAGAATTCCTGCAATACTAGAAGTAAGAGCAAGGCTTCATAATCAAATTCTACTTATACTTCTGATCCTTCTAATAAAGCACCATCAACCCAAAAATCAACTTCCATTGGTAAAGAGTCCTCATGTTCCTCTGCTCTAATTAACACAGAGTATGATTTTCTTGAAGATTTGAAAAATACTACAGTTAATATTTCTGTTTTTGAGCTTATGAAGTTACCACACAAAAAAAAAAGTTTTATTGCTATTTTTCACCATTTATCTTCAAGTAAAACCAAGGATGCCATTGTAGGATGAAAAAAAGGAAGTGAACAATCTATTCAGGGTACAAATTTTGGAAAGAAAACCACAAAGAAGCAATCTTCTTTCAATGATTCACTATTTGGAAAAAGGTCAAAACCTGCCACTCCTTTTTTCTTAACATTTGAAATATTTAATAGGAATGTTCACAATTGTATGGTTGATTTAGTTGCTTCTTCTAATGTAATTCCATATGATATATATAAAAAATTGAATGCCAAACCTGAAAATTTTGATATTCAAATCATACAACTGGATATATCAAGTGTCAAGGTTATGTGATAATTTAAGAATGTTTTGATAAGGTTGGATTCCAATCCAAAGGTTCATCAAACAATATAAATCATTGTGGTAGAAATTCCCGAAACATATGAACTCCTATTAAGTAGAGATTGGTATACACTTTTGAATGGATATTTTTCCATTGATTAGTATCATCCGTGGCTTCCCTATAATGGAAAACAAAACCAAAAAAGAGTAGACATGGAAATATACATGAAACATGTTGTCATAGATCTTAATGATTCGAATGGGCCAATATTGTTTAATCAATCAATTATTGGACACTTTATTTGGATATTTCATTGTTGAAATATCTCCACATGAGGAATCACACATGCAATCTGAAATCCTTCATCTCACTCAAATTACTAAGCTTGACACTAATATTGTAGTTAGGAAAGATACTAACTATGATGTACATACTAATCTAGTTGGAAAGACTAATCCGAATGTACATAATAACCCATATGTAAATACTAACTTAGATATAGAAACTAATTCCAATGTAAATACAGATATATGGACTTTGTTCTTTGATGGATCGAAATCTAATGAGGGTGCAGGTGCTAGTTGCATTCTCAAAAACCCCAAAGGTAATAAAACTTTGATAGCTTGTAGGCTTGAATTCCAATGGATAAATAATGCTGCTAAACATGAAGCCCTAATTTAGGGATTAAGAAAAGTATTGGATCTGAAAGTTAAATTGTTGAAAGTTTTTGGTGGCTCTAAAATTGTCATAAGATAGGTACAAAATGCTACACATTACATTTCTAGTCATTTGAAACACTACCAACAAGAGGTATGTGATCTAGTGAATAATTTTGATGGTTTTAATATCAGTCCTATTCCCCAACATTTGAATTATGATGCTGATATTTTAGCTAATGTTTCTTCTAAACTAATTCCATCAGAGGGTTTAATTCCCGACACTTTTTCTATAGAATTGTTATACAAACCCTCAATACTTGACAATATTACCAATTGGAGAGTTTTTGAAGATGATCAACAAATCATCAATTTCTTACATATGACAAACATTTTAAGAGATTCGATCGTTGATGAACTCCAACATGACCAATATCTAAACCATCAAACAAAAATTCCCATAGAATTATTAGATAAGGACAAAATAACTCTAGTGAATGTCATTCCAAAACCTGTGGTGAGGCTAAAAATGTTATATGATTTACAAGATAAATTCAAAAAGGTCACCAATTGTAATACCAAAAGATCATCCATGCAATTTGAGGTCATCAATTTGGGAACTAATATCAATCCTCAGACTTTCAACCTTGGTACTAATTGTTCCCACACAGAAAAAATTCTTTTATTAGGTTATTCAAAGAATACAAGGACATATTTGCATGGACATATGATGATCACAAAACATTTGATACCAATATCATTCAACATATCATACCAATGAAGCCTAACACCAAAACCTTTCAGTAGAAGTTGAGGAAAATGCATCCAAATTTAGAACCTCTGGTGAAAGGAGAACTAAACAAGATATTGGTTTCCAAGATTATCTTTCATGACATACGTACACAATGGATAACCAATATAGTACAAGTCAATAAGGAAAATGGAGATATCGGGTTATATGTAGAATTCAAAAATTTAAATAGATCTTCTGAGAAGAATAACTATCCCATTCCTCCCATGGAGTAGATACTACAATGTGTCGCTGGATATGAGATGGTATCACTCCTTGATGGCTTCTCAGGATACAATCAAGTATTGGTTTCCCATGATGATCAATTAAATACTACTTTTAGAATTAAGTGGGGAACTTATGCCTACAAGAACATTCAATTTGGAATAATAAATGCAGGAGAAACTTTCCAGAGATATATGGACATGAAATTCAGAGGGATAATTGGTAAATGTGTTGCAGTGTATCTTAATGATGTCATGGTGTTTTCTAAAAACATAAGAGAGCATGCTCATCACTTAAGGCATATTTTTGAAATATGTATAAGGTATGACATCTCTCTCAATCCTAGGAAGTCCATATTTGTTGTAGATGAAGGAAATATCATAGGGTTTGTTGTCTCCAAAGAAATAATACTGATAGAGCCAAAGAGAACATAATCTATCTCTAAGATTGCATTTCCCCATATCAAAAAGTCTATTCAATCCTTCCTTGGAAAAATAATTTTGTATGTAGATTTGTTCCCAAATTATTTGAAACTGTGAAACCCTTACTATATATGATAAAGAAAAAAATTGAGTTCAAATGGGGTCCCAAGGAAAAGGAATATTTCACTTGGATTAGGGAAGAAATAGAAAAATCCTTATCCTTCTTGAGTCTCTATTTCAATAAAGATTTCATCTTATATACATTCACTTTCGACATAGCATTCACAACTATTCTCACCCAGAAGAATGATGAAGAGAATGAATTCCCAATTGCATTCATGAATTTAGGGTTGCAAGGGGCAGATATTAACTATCATGAAGTAGATAAACAAACATATGTGGTCTTCAAATCGGTTAAATACTTTAGGACCTACTTGCTCAAATACATGACTAAAGTAGTGGTACCTTAATCTGCAGTGAGAAATATATTTGTACATAAAGAATTGGGTGAGACAATATCCCATTGGATGAATGGATTGTAGGAGTATGACCTTGAGATCAATCCTGCCAAGTCAGTAAAGGGGAAAGAAATTTGCAATATTGCAGTAGAGTCAAAAGGAACACATAATGATGAAGAGAAACTATATGATGAAGGGGTTTTCATTGAATATGAATTTTATTACATCCCCGTGCCTATAGACTCATGGAACAATGAACTGAAATATTTCCTGACCCATAGTAGTGCTCCCTAATACTTAGAACCTAGAAAGAGGAGAGCTCTTAGACTTAAATCTTCACAATATAAGTTGGTCAATGGAATCCTTTTCAAAAAGAATTATGATGATGTTCTATTGAGGTTCCTTGAAAAATATAATGTTGAAAAGGTTTTGCAAGAGATACATGATGGTCCTACTGGGAGATATTTTGGAGGGGACACCACAACACATAAAGTTATCATAGCAGGGTATTACTATACCACCATGCTTAAGGATTCCCATGCATATGCCAAGAAATGTGAGGTGTGTCAAAAGTCGACTGGAAGGGAGAAGAAAACTGCATTCCCTTTACAACCTATTTCAGTTGACAACCCTTTCCAATAGTGGGGTTTGGATATCATTGGGGAGATCAATCCCAATTCATATCAAACTTGAAAATGGATAGAACCCTTTGATATGAAAATATCACTAAGTTCAATACCACTTTCTTATTCCAAATTTTTTGATTGACAATGATTATAGCATCAAAGTGATTTATCTTACTCAAACAAACACTTTAACTAATGATCATAACTTGCATAATCTATCTTACATAAGCAAATGCAAAATCACTTTATTAATGCTCAATTATTTCAATTACAATAAAAGAAATTTACAATAGAAGAGCTAAAGATGCCCTTTCAAATATGATGCTCTGACGTAGAAAATAACATCACCTTTGCATTACTCTCGAAAAAATGAGAACAATTAGTATAAAGTCACCTATATTTTGCTTATAGTTCCTCAAAATCCCCTTGGCATGCAAAATAATACAATGACCTTTTTAAAAATTGCTCAAATGAAACAAACCGAGTGCACCGTTGAATTCTTGTTGAAAAAATGATATAAATTACTTGAAATTCCATCAAGGTGACCCCCGACATGCTTTACAATGTATCCTTGTACCCTTTGTTCTCTTGGAATGCTTTACGAGACAAAAAAACCACCTAGAAAATGTGGGTAAAACATAAAATGTTTTGTGTACAATGCATTGGGGTGTGTGACATTAAATAGGCCACCCCTCTTAACAAAATTATGGATTTAGTGGTATGATTTAATTACAATTTGTTGGGTTTTGTAACCAAATCCTAATTTTGTGGCAAGCCTTAACAATAGTTTGTTTGGTTTGTTTTAACAAACCTTATCCATGGCACATTGGTTAAAAACTATAGCATAAAA
>JZKD02S1673274.1:58923-72096 GCA_000966675.3 Picea glauca
TTCGCCCCCAAACCCCCATCGAGGGACGCTGCCCCCGAACCCTCGCTGGGGGTCCGCTTTCCCCTAGACCCCCCAACCGAGGGGATAGGCCCCCCGGACCCCGCAGAGGGGGTACCCCCCCTCTGCACTGCCCCGCGTGGAAGAGTGTACATACTTCTGGGGTGTAAATACTTCATGGGGTGTAAAGATCTTAGTTAGAGTTAGATTAAGAGTCTTCTTCTAGTTAGACTTAAGATATTATTCTATGTATATACATATTCTCTCAAGTTATTATTTCTTTCTATTGTAAAAATTCTTTTTATTAAATTCATGCACACATGTGCATTTTATCCACCCTTTAAATTTTATTCCCCATTTCTTTTAGAGTTTGAATTTATCTCAAATATTTTAACTTATGTCATAGTTCACTTAGTCATTTATTTAAATTTTAGACTTAGACTTAGTCTTAGACTTTTGTTAGTCTTTTTAATTTACTGACTAATTAATTATTTTATTCTAACAAGGTCTAACCATTTAAATGTTTTCTAGGCTACCTAGATTTATTGACTCATGTTTTAATTATGCGACATACCCTTCAAGATGCTCCTCCATGCTCCAAGGGTGCCACTTTCCTTTGACTGGTTTTGGAAATTTATCCAACCCTTAGAGTCAACACTCCATTCGGTCGACCTTGTGAGAGACTAAGGGATTCTAAGGATTAAGGACTCCACCTTATTGCACACCCCTTAGAATTCTCCGTGAGTGATTATCTCATTCTTTCCTCACGATATCATGATCCTCTCAGAACGTGGTATTCGTTAACCATGCATTCGGGTCACGAAGATAGTGATAATAGGCTGTGACAGGGATGTTGTCACACCTCTCCCCAAATGTTTGGTTTTTGTGCATGTCCCCTTTACTCCTTATGTGAGACGGATTAACAAGCATCATCAATCCTGCATCCACTGACAAAAACAATGTCAATACCTTTATGTACACATAGCGTTGATCTGATTTGGAAACTTATAAAATTATGTCACACAAATCCAATTTATGCATGGCAATGGTTGTAGCATGCATCTCATGCACCCTCCTGTTGAGTGTATCAACCACTGTGTTATCTTTTCCTCTGATATGATTTATGTCAGAGTCATACTCACTGAGGAATTCTAACCACCTGTTTTGTCTAAAATTTAAACTTGGCTATCCAAATAGATGCTTCATACCACTATGGTTTTTCCTCAGCTCAAATATTTTACCCAAATTATAATGTTGCCACATCTTCAATGTATGCACTATGGCTGTCAATTCTAAGTCATGAGTATCATAGAGCCTTTCATGCTCTTTTAACTTTGTTGACTCGTAGCATACCACATGTCCATTATGACTAATTAGGACTCAATCGATCCCTTCCGTACATCCATCCATGCACACAACGAAGTTTGCATCATTATTAACAATTCTCAAAATTGGCACACTTGTCAACAAAATTTTCAAGTGTTGAAAACTCCTTGCACAATCCAGAGTCCATTCAAATCACACACCTTTCTTTTGCAAAAATGTAATTGGATGTGAAATCCTTGAGAATCCTTCAATAAACCTTCTATAATAACCTGCAAGTCCCATAAATGGCCTTACCTCTATGACAGTTCTTGGTGTCGGCCATTCCTTAATGGATTTTATCTTTTCAAGATCCACAACTATTCCTTCCTTAGAAATAATATGTCCCAAATAATGAATTTGTCGTTATAAAATGAGCACTTGCTCAACTTTGCATAAAATTGATGCTCCCTTAATAATTGCAGTACCATTCTCAAGTGTTGCTCGTGCTCCTCTTCATACTTTGATTAAATAAGTATGTCATCCAAAAATACAATGAAAAACTTATCTAATAACTTCTGAAAACTCCATTCATCAAACACGTGAAAACAACTGGTGCATTTGACAACCCAAATGGCACCACTGTAAAATCGTAACGCATGTAACTCATTTTGAAGGTCGTCTTGCTGATGTATTCTTCCTTAATTCTCACTTGGTGATATCCATATGTAAGATCAATCTTAGAAAATATATGCATGCTCCATAGCTGATCAAATAGGTCATTTATCCTTGGAAAAGGATATTTTTTCTTTACTGTTACCTTGTTCAACTTCCTGAAGTTGATACAAAGTCTCAATGTACCATCCTTCTTCTTCACGAACAATACTAGGGAACCCTAAGGAGACACAATTGGTCATATATACCACTTCTTCATAAGCTCTTCAAGTTGCATTTGCAACTCCTTAAATTATGGAATACTCATCCTATAAGGATTCTTGGATACATGTGTTGATCTCGACGTCATATTTATAGAGAAATAAATATCTCTTTTCGGAGGAAATCTAGGTATGTATTTAAAGACATCCTCAAACTCTTCTAGTACTACCCAATATTCAATACTTGGCACTTTATCCTTAGGTTCCTCTTCCATGTGTTCTGAAAATACTTGACATCCTTGCTTGTAGATTTTCTTCAATTGTAAGGTTGAAACCTCTTTGATAGTCACAACTCTTGGAATTCCTTGAACTAATATTAAGTTCCCTTCCTCATACAAGCAAGTAAATTCCTTATTGTAACATTCTAGGATAGCATGGTGCTCTTCCAACCAATCCATACTAATGAGAAAATCATATGAGCCCAAAGGTATAATATTCAAATCAACCTTTGTGCATAGTCCATTCATCTCCATTGGACATGTCTTAACCATTTCATTAATTTTCCTTTTTACTCTTGTAGCTAACTACACCAACCAAGGTTTTCCAAGCTTGTTTCTTGGTAAATGGAATCTTTCCAGCATCTTAGCATCTACATAACTATGACTAGCTCTTGAATCAATTAAAATATCAATGGGTTGATCATTAATCTTACCTTCCACCTCGATCACGTGCGACTGAAACTCATCCTACTTGTTATCCAAGGTTACGTAAATCCTAGGCACATTTATGCCCAAATATTCAACTGTTGTATCTTGTTGTACGCTATGCACAGTCCTCGCTTTATCTCCTATTTGAGGGAAATATCTGTGCATATGATCTCTACCACAACTCCAACATTGAATAGATTGTTTCCATGGATTTTTCCCCACTTCCTATGACATTCTAGGATCCTTAAGAGTTGGTTGTCCTTGTGCAATATTTTTGAAAAATAGTGGCTTATCCCCCTTCTTCCTCTGATCCATGTTGTTTTTAATCTTATCTTCCCAAGCCTTTTGGAAAGTTGGTCTTCCCTTTTGTTGCTCATAAATACACTTAGTGCACCTTATGGTTTCCTCTAATGTATTAGGGTCATCATATTGTATCTCAACATTGATAACTGAAGGAAACCTACTCAGGTACCTCTGAATTTTAACTTCCTCATGCTTTATGAATGCAACGTATTTTAGCAGCTTTAAGAATCTCCTTACATACTCATCTATCATCATACTCCCAAGATTGAGTTCAAAGAACTCCTTCATTTTCTTGTCATAGTATCACTTGGTTAAGTGTTTCTTTTGGAAATACCTCTTGAACTCCCTCCAAGTAACTTTATTCTCATCAATGTGTTTCACTTGCAAAAATTGATCCCACCACATTGATGATTTTCCTTTTAGCTGACAGATATAAATTATTCCTTCTACCTGTGTAGAATAATTATGCAGCTGGACGTACTTCCTCATACCCAGTAACCAAGTCTTTGCATCTTCATCCTTCTTGTCCTCACTGTCAAAGGTAGGAGGCTTGATCTTATTCATTTCTCCCTCTAGCTCATCCTCCCCATTCTTTCTCTTATGCTTCCTGACAGGAGATTGACTCGAACTACTGCACCCTTTCCTAAAAGAATGCTTTGGCGAGTGAGTTCGATGCCTTCCAACACTTCTTGCTTCTCTTCTTTTCTCATCATGAGACCTGTGACTTATTGATCTAATCGAATTTGTCTCCTTATCCATTTTATTTTCTATATATTCAATATTTACATCAACTTGACATTCAAGTCATACTATTGCTTCTTGGCTCTCATAATCCTTTCATTATCAACTTTATATCTTTGGACATTTTTTTGCAGTCCTTTTATGGTTTCTACTATGTTCATGTGATCCCCCTTAGATTTTGTACTGTCAGCACCCAAACCGACATACAAATCCATGAATTCATCATCAAGACTATAATTCCTCTATGCATATTCCATGATTTTGACCTTCTTCATTGATTATGTCCTGCTCTAATCACTGATAATTCTGCAAAATGTGCAAACAACAAGATTTGTTAGGTAAATTCATGAGACAACTTCATGAAAACTCTGCACTATCTTGTCATAATCCCTTCTTTTGAAGCATGTGTGTGCATTGGTATTCAACACATGCTAATGCACGATGTCCATTTTAACATGTACACCATGTATCATTATTGCACATGCACCACAAATTTGTTCTGTGTAGCTCCAAACTTTTAGTATGCACACCCATGCACCATTGTTTACGACACAATTCTAGTGTCGTACTTCGCAATGTCCAAAATTTAATGTGCACATCTACACATTCTTACTCAATGTGCACCATGGCCACACTAAAATTCCAAATTTGGACACTTACCAGTTTGAATTTTTCCTTAAGTATAACTCTTCTCATGCAAGTTCAGTGTTGAAATTGGATCACTAATGCTTCATTTTGACCTTTGTCCCATACAATTATGGTGTTGAACTAATATCTTTAATACCAGACTGTAACGTCCAAATCCACCCAGACTGGGCCACGTCACTCAATACCAACTTCAGTATATCTGAATCAACCAAATTGTAACATCCCCAACATACTACTGAGCAATGATACTCCAAAGATCCATTGCACAGATTATATACTAAACCATAGTCTATGCAATATCACTTGAAGTAACGTTAACGTGCTCAACCTCGAGTTGAGTCACACCACACTAAATTTCTCCTTTAAACACAACTTTAAGTAGAGGAAGTAACTCAAACAATTATGCAAGCTATCATATTGATCACACAACACAACGATGCAAAAACCACCATGGTGTCACACGCCAATTATGATTTCCCTATCTGCATGGTCTATTTCCCTAAATGCACACATGAGTTCCAGCCTTCTGTGCATGCATGTTACTTTCCTGTGCACCCGGCCATTCAATCCTTGCCTCAGAGACTCATGATCAATATCAAAGGATAACTTAACAAGAAAACTAACAATAAATTTCATACTCATGCACGTCTACAAATACAATCCATAACCACCATACTTACAAGTGCAAGAATCATTAGATAGATTAACAACAATTACTTATATGCGACAACATACAAGAATTAACCCATATCAAACATAGATAAATAAACACACAATAAACGAGAAAAGTGCATAAAGAACAATTAACTTTTATGAAAGTCACCAAATGTGTGTAGAACTCGAACGTTCCTCCCAACCATAGAATTTGTTGCTCATCAGATTTCAACAATAGGTCACCCCGAGCTGGGCCTTAACTCCACCAGGGAAAAATGGTTCCTAGTAACAAGATAAGTTTTGATTCTCAATAGAATTGCTTAGTCCAAGGTCCCCGCTACTGCAACTAGTCTACAACCCCTCATTCCCTGTGCAGATGTCACACCCAAGGAAGTGTGCCCCTTATTTTCTCAACAATACTTCACTTACCCCACTTCCCTTCCAGGGTTACCAGCAACAGGCCATAAAATAATTCTCTGAGCCCTGTGACTAATGCCCAGTGCACCAAGGAACAATTCTCAGCGAAGCTCTCACTTGGAGAGTATGCTCACGACCCTGAAAACCTTCTTCATCAACAAAAAATATCTCACCCTGAGAGACTGCTCATGGGCTTGACAACCTGCCTCTTTGACAATAAAACTATGATTACAATATAGAAACCCCTTACAAGCTTCTCTGTGTAGATAAGGTAATAGTCATCCTCTCCTTGGACTGCACACGAGAGTGAATAATGAATAATAGATAACCCCCCAAATACACTAAGGCCAACAATATATATTGCATTCCTTCAACTCAAAATATGTCACCTTCAAAAGTATCTTAAGCCACTTGGTGACTCATTCCCTACCCTCAGGAACTTAGGATAAAATAATTATCCATAAACTTACACTTTTCTGGAAATATTATAAAATATTCCCCAAGACTTAAGTCTCACCCCCTTTTTCCATTTTTCGATGGAGTTATCCCCCCATTTATTTTCGTTTGAGTCTGTTTGCGCACAATGATGTAATATTATATTAATAACTATGATTATGTTTACATGGATAGGCGCACTGGCCTATTTGCATCCTGGCTCACTAACCTCATAATCACATAGGCTCTTTGCTTCAATATATATATATATATATATATATATATATATATATATATATATATATATAATCTCTATACCCACTGCCAAGTCATTCTCACACACTTATCCAAGGGCACACAACACTATGAAATGTGCACACCGTATTTTTTATAACAATGCTTTGCGCACTAATCAAGTGCACGCAACGCCAAAACATAGTTCCAATATCTCACCAGCCTAAATGTACATTTAATTTACAATTGGTACCCACGACTCACCATCCTATATGTACATTTACATTTACAGTTGGTACCAATGGCTCACCAACCTATATGTACAATTACAAACGGTTCGGATCATGGAAATTACATTTAGCGCCTTAGTTTGCTTCATACCCCATACATAGATTCAAACCCTAGTCAAATTTTGATCTAGGTGGATATTGGTGGCCACCCACCTATTCCACTTGGAACCCCACCATTGCTTCTTTCAGTTTTTTAGTTTCCGCACAGTTTACTATTTTTAGCAGTTTTTCAGGTCCTGAACTTTCGGAGCCGTTTTGAGGCCTTAAATGATGTTTTTTGGGAAAATAGGGAGCACCATTGATCGTAGATCATGTTGCTCACCCAAAAGTTGTATTCCTCGGATAGATATTTCTAACGAGGTATGGAACGCGTCAAACAAAGATCATATGCCAAAGTTATGTCCCTGGGAAGTTGATGTACCAACTTACCCAAACGGGGCCCATAGTCTTGGCGTTTCATCTCCTAGGGTTAGGTCTTTGGATGTTTAGTGTTTTCCATTGTTTCTTAATAATAATAGGCCTTCGAGCCTCATTGTAACACAATTCAGAGGCCAGTAGCTGCCACATCTCTTCTTAGAGATAAGCTACCAACGCCCTAGCTAGTTTATTTCCATTCTGTCTGTAAGCATAGTTTAGTCATTTGTTATTAATGAAATGAAGTCTTATTTCCGCTGCATCTCTGTGTTTATCTGTATTTCTGTATTTCATTGTCTTCCTACATAAATCCGGATCAGTGGTATCAGAGCGGTCTGCTCACTCTCGATCCTTCTTTGCATGTCCCCAACAAGGTCGGGGTATAAGGAGTTGGGGCTTGATCTGGTTGAAACTTTGCAAGATCAGTCTGTAACACCCTGTTTTCCCCAGTTTGTAAAAATAACTGGACTGGCCAAGACCTGTGGCAAACTCAGAAATGTGAATGTGTGATGTGAATGGACCTTGTGGAAAAGGTCGATGAATGTGAATAATATTATGAATATATATATTGCAGGACTGCTAAGAGGGGATATGATGAAAAAGAGACCACGATGGCTGGAGAAAGGCGGTGGAAGGAACCTAAAATGGTGGCGTTAACTTCCACCGAAAACAATACCATATTTGGACTTCACTGGCCCGAAGAACCAAGAGCGGCTCGCTGGCCTCGAATTAAATGTCTCACAGGCTGGTAGGTAGATGGCTCCTCAGGAATTAATGAGGGATGGGGGGGGGTGAACCGCCCATCCGTAGAGCCGTCAGGCCTGACCAGTGCGAGGGAAATCGCGCCACACACAACCTCGCAAGAGGATAAGACGCGAGGGAGAAGTGATTGGGGGTGGATGCGAGGGGAGGAAGAGAACTCTGGAGATATGCAGAGTGAGTGATAGTAGAGAAGGGGGAGAGTAACCCTCTTTCTCGGTCACTGGCAAACAAAGACACAGTCTCACAACATCGTGGTATCAGATCGGGGGTGGCTAGTTGTAAATCCTATCGGAATCACTGAGCCTACGGTTGGGTGGAAACGAGCACCCCTCTCAGCAGTTGCACTCACTTTTGTTGTTATTTATGATAAGTGTTTTACATCTTGCATCTTGACATTCATATGCTGACATATACGCTCATAAACTGTGAAATTGTGAATGATTACAGTATAAGACTATCTGTGCAGTGTTTTGATAAGGAATGGTAGATGTATGCTTGTAACAGAAAAACCACGCATGGCTTATGTTGATAGATAAATTTATTTATGCGTAAGTTGAACCAAGTTAGACTTCCAGTCCATTCTCAGGAATTTTTTTCCCCTTATCTGTCTCCAGGAATGCCCCGGAATAGATCTCTCCACAGAGATACCCTTCTTGGAAAGGTCTACCAAGAACCTGGAAAAATGACTTGAATGCGCAAGTCTTAGCAACCCTGTATGAGGAAGAATGATCCTCTTGAAATCTCGAAATAGCAGCGTAGGGATAAGTATCGATCGACGGACGAGATCCCGTCGGAAGATCTGCGGTCATTCACGACCATTAGATTGGCAGAATAAACAAGGGTGTTACATGCCTTACCCCTTTTCTTTTATCTTCGTGAGTAGTGAGGAAATCGGGACCGTAGATCCCTAAGGTCTGTGGGAGTATCTGGACCGTTGGTTTTTCCACGTCTAGAGAGTAGTGGAAGAGTACACGACGTGGGACAGATCTGAGCCGTCAGATCTTAGCTAGAAAACCTGACAGTCGTTGGATCTGTTAGGAGATGCATGAGGGTTAAACCCTCGTGAACAAGGGCGAAAGTCCCGAGAGAGGAGTCGGTATTGGGGATTCGGAGTTCGGGATTCTGGGAGTCCTGATGAAAAGAGATCGGGACACTCCATGGTGAAAGTCCCGATATAGATCTGGACCGGCCATCCGTGAAGGACACATGGAGGAGATCGAGAGTCCATCGGTATTTCGGATACCGAGGATTCGAGTTGACAAAGTATTTGTGTCACTGGGGATCGCAAGTTGCGAAATCATGAAACAACGAGGACCGTCCATCTGAGGGAGGATACGTGGAAGTAATCCAGGATTTCGGGAGAATCCCGAAAGGAAGAGCCCATCGGGATTTTGCAAATCGGGAGTTCGGGAGTCCCGTTGACAAGAGGTCAGACTCTCGTGATTGATAAGTCCCAAAACTTCGACTGGTGAACTCCCGAAATGTTAGCATATGTTTAAGTCTCGAATAATGGACGAGATCCTCTCGGAGGATCCAAGGTCTATAACAACCGTTGGATGTGGGAAAGGAATGTGGATGATAGTTCCTCGACCCCTCTCTGCCTTTGCAAGCAATGCATGAACATGATCCCTTCGGAGGATCCAAGGTCTGTAATGACCGTTAGATTTGAGGAAGAGACGCAGACATTAATGCCACGACCCTTTTTACCCTTGCAAGAAATGAAGAGATTGGGACCGTAGACCCCATGATTCATGGGAGTACCTGGACCGTCCATCTATAGAGTATACGTGGTTGCTGGTAAGCGCTTCGGTGTTTTGGCACCCGAGAAACCAAAGGGAAAGAACCCTTGTCTTTGTGAGTCGCGAAATCTCGATCACCGAAACCCCAAAATGGCGTGAGGTGTGAATGAGATTAAGGAAGGCTGGGATTTGATCGTGACCCTTGATCATCCCAAAAAGATCACAACCATTGATCTTGGTTGAAGGTCACCGTTGTCCATCGAAGGGACACGTGGCTGCCGGTCGACGTTTTGGTGTTTTGACATCCGGGAAACCAAAGGGAAAGAAACCTTGCCTTCGCAAATTGCGAAATCCCGACATGCTTGGTAATAGAAAAGAGAGGTCCCGAAATCCCGTAGACTGTTGGATGCACACTCTTAAGAGCCGTCGATCTCTTACACGAATTCTCATAACGAAATTCAGAGATTTGAATGACAAAGAGTCTTGGAGTCGTTGCATTTCGAACTCCCGAATATCGAAAACCCGGAAGAATACATATCGTTGAATCAGGGGAGGCTTACGACCATCGATCTCCCTTTGGAGGGAAACTTTCCATTCGCTATCCCTATCGGGGTTTGGCGTTTCACTGTTTCGAGCTTCGGGGTTTGCAGAGTCGAAAGACTCGACGTTCTGGTAGCACTGAGTTGTGAAGTGCGGAGTGATGTCGTACTGGTTCGGCCTGTAGTTGTGAACCACAACCACATGGAGGTGAACATATGAGGAACTAGCTGACGCTAGGGCCCCCGTGAGTAATTCAGGGATTTTGATCCTCGAGAAATCGACGAAAATTTTGATTTTCATAGTGGGTGTGTTACATAGCCTCGCAAACCCCGACGACTGCCCATGGGGGAAGAAAAGAAAGATGAGGGAGCATGAGATCCTATCAAAATGTTGCTCGAGGAAGCCCTTGAGAAACAAAGGAACGCGATGATGGACAACTTTGCCCAAATTCTTCAACGGATTCCCACTGGTGGTGCATCGACATCCAACAACCACTCTGGAGGTGCCACTCCTTTTAAGGTACAAATAAACTTTGACATTCCCATATTTGAGGGCCAAATAGATGCAGATGTCGTAGATAGATGGTTGAATCTGTTAGAAGGATATTTCTCGGTTCATGACTTTTCCAACCGAGAAAAGATTATTTTCGCACTCCTCAAAGCCGCCCCCCATGTCAAGGACTGGTGGGAAACCTAGTCAAAGCAACAGGGCGAGGGGGAACCCTCTCTGTTCTCGGCTGCACCCACTTGGAATTCTTTCCGAGACGCCATCAAGGAACAATATTATCTCATGGGGAGCTATGAGGACAAATACATACAATGGACTACGCTGCGACAACAAAGGGACCAAGATGTGCATGAGATGACGAATCTGTTTCATACCCTACACACAAAGTTGGGTATCAAAGATTCAGAGAAAAATTTGGTGTTAAAGTACCATAGTTGTCTGAACAGATACATTCAGGAGGAAATGGAGTTCCTCGACATCTCCTCGCTTGGTTTGGCATACCGATATGCTGCCAATATTGAGTAGAAGTTCAAACAGATGAAGCGAGACTTTGGGTTTGTGAATCATAAGCAAGGGAAAGGTACCCCCAAACCACAGAACAAAGGACCAAGCCAATGCGGGGTAGCCCAAGACAACCCGCCAAAGCCACAAGCAAAGAACAACACCACGAAGCCAAAAAAGGACACGGGGAAGTGGTGTGAGTTCCATAAGAGCTCCACTCACAACACAAGTGAGTGTCGGGCCAAGTAGTCACTAGTAGCCGAGTTGAAGGCTTATGAATCAGATGCATGCTCTGACTCTGAATCAAAACCCGACAAGGGGAATGACAGGGGGAATCAGATTATCGATGCAGAGCCCAACACCACCATTTCCACCACAAAGATCCAGAAGGAGGAACCAGAAGATCCAGAGGAGGCGGAGCGTCTCTTCCATTCCAAGATGTGGGCAAAGGGTTCCTCGTTGCAGTTCATTGTCGACAGCGGGAGCCAAAAGAAACTCATCTCGGTAGAGGTCTTGAAGCGGCTGGGCTTGCCGACCATAACACACCCACAACCATACACCATCGGGTGGTTTCACCAAGGACAAGACCTCCGCGTCAACCAACAATGTCGCCTTCCCTACACCATCAAGCCCTTCACGGATGAGGTATTATGTGAAATTACTCCTATTGATGTTTTTGATGTATTATTAGGTGAACTGTACTTGTGGAAGCGACATGTTGTGTATGAGTCCAGGCCTCGTGCCGTTATTATCACTTTGGGCAATAAGTTGTACATGATACCAGAGATAGCACCGCGTACCACCATCTCTTTGGTTACTGCAAAACAATGCAATAAGCTCATTTCCAAAACCAAGAAATTTGTTTTCCTGATGATCCACCCTCATGGAAAGAGGAAGACTATGGCCATGAACTCTAGACAGGGCCCCACTGCACGAAAACAACAGATGGATAAGGTCGCGGAGGAGTACGAGAACATCTTCACCTCCCCCGCAGGGGTGCCTCTACACTGCCAAGTCAAGTACCCCATTGATCTGACCCCAGGTGCATTGTTGCCCAATGGACCCATCTATAGACGCTCTATTCTGGAAAATGATGAAATCAAGAGGCAAATTCAGGAGCTATTGCAGAAAGGTCACATCCAGCCGAGTTCATCGCCCTGTGGGAGCCCGATCGTGTTGGTGTAGAAGAAGGATGGGACTTGGAGACTCTGCATTGACTATCAGGCACTGAACACGATCACTGTCCGGAATAGGTACCTGAGTCCATTGATTAATGACCTTCTGGACCAACTCAAGGGGGTGAAATATTTCAGCAAGATCGACTTGAAGTTTGGGTATCACCAGGGACCAATCAAACCCTCTGATGTGTGGAAGACTACCTTCAAATCCAAGGAGGGACTTTTCGAATGGTTGGTCATGCCTTTCGGGTTGACGAATGCCCCTGCAACCTTCATGAGGCTAATGGACAACATCTTGCAGCCATTCACCAACTCATTTGTAGTGGTTTACTTGGATGACATTCTGATCTTTAGCCAGACTTGGTAAGAGCACCTCCACCACATCCGACAGGTCCTCCAAACATTGCGGCAACACAATTTGTGTGACAATTTGGAGAAATGCACTTTTGGGATGACCCAGGTTCAGTATCTGGGATACATTATTGATGAGCGGGGGGTGCATGTGGATCCAACAAAGATCCAAGTCATTCGGGATTGGCCATCCCCAACCACCCTAACAGAGCTCCGCAACTTTTTAGGTCTTGCCAATTTCTACTGCAGGTTTGTGTTGGGATTATCTCATATCGCCTCTGCTCTGCACCAGTGCTCAAATTACCAGAGTTGCAACAACCATTTGAGATTGAGACATATGCCTCTAACTATGCTATTGGGGCAGTCCTTACTCAACATGGGCATCCAGTGGCATATCATAGTGAGACACTTTCCGACACAGTCCGAAAGTATCCCATTTATGAAAAAGAAATGTATTCCATTATGCAGGCTTGTCGATAATGGAAGCATTACATTTTGGGAAAGGAAACGGTCATCCACACAGACCACCGACCCCTGCAGTTCATACAGACACAAGGGAAGTTGCAGAACGATCGCCA
>JZKD02S1673274.1:72146-102513 GCA_000966675.3 Picea glauca
TTGGAGGGTAAGCAAGTTCCCAATTTTCACCTTCAGGATGCCCTGCTTTGTCACCTGGGACACCTTTGTGTTCCTTCAAGCGAGTGTGCCAAGATGATTTGGGAGGCACACTACATTCGGGTCGCTAGGCATTTCGGGGTCGAGAAAACTGTGGCAGTAGTGCAAAATTATTTCTATTGGCCGAACCTTCGACAAGATGTCGGGAAGTACATCAAGTCCTGCACTACTTGCACCATTGCCAAACCGACCATCAAGAAGCAAGGCCTCTATACTCCACTTCCAACCCCCAGTCGACCTTGGGAATCCATCTCTATGGATTACATGTCAGGCCTTCCATCTACTAAGCATGGTAATGACTGTGTTTTTGTGGTCGTCGATCGATTCTCAAAGATGTCCATTATGATGGCTTGCAAGAAGAATATCACAGCAGAAGCCACTGCTAAACTCTTCTTTGAATGAGTGTGGGTACACTTTGGGATCCCACAATCTATCATCTCAGATCGGGACAACAGGTTCCTCACTACATTTTGGTCTAGCCTCTGGTCGATGCTGGACACCAAGCTCACCAATTCCACAACTTTCCATCTGCAAACTGATGGCTAGACAGAGGTCGTCAACCGTATGATCGTACACATTCTGCACATATACAATTCAAAGCATCCACACACATGGGATGAGAGCCTCCCCTGTGTATAGCACAACTACAACCGGGCTCTCCATAGCTCAACCAGCCACAACCCCTTTCAAGTGGGATTGGGATTCCAACCACTATGTCCCATTGACATAGCCATGCCATTTATGGCTACTCAGGAAGATTCAACTCATGTCCAGTCTGAGGCTGACAAGGCAAACAACTTCATTAAGCACATTCAACACATCCACCAATAAGTTCATGACATCTTGGAAAGAGCCAATGCTAAGTACAAGTAGCGACATGATCAACATCGGGTGCCACACAACTTCCAGGTGGGCGACAAAGTGTGGATGCATTTGCAAAAGGAGTGCCTCGCTAGACCCCACTGCAAGCTTCATCTGCTCCGATATGGGTCGTACACCATCACCAAAGTTGTAGGGGAAAATGCCTTTGAGCTCAGTATTCCACCATTCCTTGGTTTTCACCCAATGTTCAATGTGGACCGCCTTCGACCCTAATTTCCACCTCTACTAGACACATCCGACATGGTAGAACAACTCACACCAACAGAGTTAAATCTAGACTGCATGGAACAAGCCAGAATTGATCAGATCATGGATACACAGATCAAGCACACCCGAAAACAAAGGATACTTCTATATTGAGTTGTCAAAGCAGGCCAACTCCTTCACCAAGGCAAGTGGCTCACTAGGGACCAAGTTCAACAAAAGTTTCCTCATCTCATGGAGGAACTCAACGCAATGGGGACCATTGCTTCCTAAGGGGGGAGGAATGATCCAGGTGGATATTGGTGGCCACCCACCTATTCCACTTGGACCCCCACAATTGTTTCTTTCAGTTTTTCAGTTTTCGCACAGTTTACTATTTTTAACAGTTTTTCGGGTCCTGAACTTCCGAAGTCGTTTTGAGGCCTTAAACGACGTTTTTTTGGGAAAACGTGAAGCAACATGTATTATAGATTAATGTTTCTCACCCAAAAGTTGTAGTCCTCCGATATATATTTCTAACGAGGTATGAAACATGTCAAACGAATATTGTATGCCAAAGTTACGTCCCTGGGAAGTTGATGTACCAACTTACCCAAACAGGGCCCATAGTCTTGGCGTTTCATCTCCTAGGGTTAGGTCTTTGGATGTTTAGGGTTTCCCATTGTTTCTCAATAATAATAGGCCTTTGAGCCTCATTGTAACACATTTCAGAGGCTAGTAGCCGCCACATCTCTTCTCAGAGATAAGCTACCAACGCCCTAGCTAGTTTATTTCCATTTTGTCTGTAAGCATAGTTTAGTCATTTGTTATTAATGAAATGAAGTCTTATTTCTACTGCATCTCTGCGTTTATGTGTATTTATGTATTTCATTGTGTTCCTACATAAATCCGAATCAAATTTATCCTTCATTCCATAATGAACCTCATATCATCAATCTCATAATGCAACATCACAACCTCAAAACAACACACTTTGTAGCATCATAGACCTTATCCCTTCATAGTGCACCCTTGAAACTCCAAGAAAAACTTCTCTTGCACCTTTAAACCCCAAGAATACTCTCCATCTTCTCTTGCACACCTCAAATATATTTTTTGCACCTCAGACTTGAACTTCTTTCTTGGATTCTCTTCAAATGCACACATCTATTTTATATTTATAGTGTTTATGTGCTTGCTTTTAGAGTTGACCTGTAAAGACTGGCTAGGCCGACCTGAAATTTTTGGTTGTGTTGTATGAAAGAAAAATTCATATATATTTACTCCTAAGGAGATATAGGGAGTTTCATATATTGTTGGAAAGGTATTAGAATAATATTTCCAACCATATAACTATCCTCCCATTTGAGCTAGGTATTTAAAGTAAAAATTCCTTCAAATATTAAGTATCCAAACTGAGCATCAAAGGTCCAAAAATAATATTTCCAACAATATCCATCCTTCAATATTTATCTTGGACATTTGTAGTCGCCCCTTGTCTTTGAAATCAATGAAACCAATATTTCCAACAATCTCCCTCTTTTCATTGATGACAACCCTTAATCAATTTTGATACTCCCCCTGTATGCAACTTTCATTGTGTCTGTAATTCTTCCTATTTCTGAAACTTCTCCCCCTTGACATCAATGGAAATGGTTGTTGATCTAGGTGGATCTAAGAACACTCAAAAAATGACAATCACAAATGATAATTAAAATGAATCCATTGCATAGATATCGATGAGATATTTCTAACGCAACTTGAATAAACACAAATAGACATCATATGAGGAAGATATGGCCTTCTAAATTTTTGGCCAAAAAGGGAAAATGATGATAGGGTTTCCACGTGGCATCACTGGAAGGATGACATGTGCTAGTATGGATGAACACGTGGAAATAAAAATGTTGATGTGACATTGTATGAACATGACACATGGCACTATACAAATGATGGCATGGTCGTATGGATGTTGATGTTACAATGATGACTGGGTTGTATGGATGATGATGTGGCATTGTACGATGACATATGGAAGGTGACATGTGGAAGTATGGTAGGCTGGTGTGGCATGTCGACATGGTGTTGACTGTGTGTTGAATGGATAGGTGACTGTGCATCCAAGTAGATAAATCAGAGTGTGACACGTGGCCCAATCAGAGTGTGCCACATGGTACCCCCAATCGAGATAAAAGGGTCTATCAACTTCGAATTTGGTGGGCACAGGAATCGAACCTCCAACCTATGCGCCAAAAACCCAATGAATTAACCACTAGGACACTGATAGAACTTGATATGGGTAACCATAAAGTTTTATTTATATTGTTATTGTTATAACAATATGCCAAAAGGGGGCAAGGTATGTGGGTTTGACCTTGTGACCTCTGCCTGAATATTCAAAAGTTATGAACAATGCACCAACCAATTTTGTTGGTTAATCCAATGATGAAATAATATTTAAGTTTTCATTAAGTGCCAAACCTTCACATAATGGTGGTCAGGTAGGTTCGACCCCCCGACCTCCACTATAAAATCCCAATGCTTTTATCATTGCACCACACATGGCTATGTTTCCAAGAACTATGAGTCGAGTTCTATTGTACACTGGATTCTTGTGGCTAGAACTCTAAGTCAAGTTCTTTTATGTTGTGTTTTTAGTCCTTATTAAGAGTATGTAATTTGTTTGTGATTGTTATGTTTCTTCTTTTTCTTTATTTTCTTCGTGATTTTCTTCTTCCTTTTCTTTTTCTTTGTATATTTTATCCTCTAGATCTTAATTTGTTTGTGACTTTTCCTCTTAAGGTATTACTTCATCCACTCTTACATAAATAATATATACACCTTGCACAGTCTTTTGTTGTAGCATTTGTAGGCCTTGCTTTCAGATGCATAACCAAGAAAGATACCTTAATTTGTTCTAGAATCAAACTTGCCTAAATTTTCTTCATTTATCTTTATATAGTACTTGCTCCCAAATACTTTGAAGTATTTGAATGTAGGTTGTATACCTTTCCATAATTGCAAAGGTATATTGATATTCTTCACTCTAATTTGTTCTCTATTCAAAATGTAGATTGTTCTGTTGATTGCTTCTCTCCAAAATGTGTGCGTTAGTTTGGCTTCATTCAACATTGTTCTAGCCATTTCTTGTATAGTTATATTCGTCCTTTCTACAACTCCATTTTTCTATGGAGTCCTTGTTGCTGAAAAATGTCTCTTGATTCCATGATTCTCATATAATTCATCAAATTCATAAGATGTAAACTCAAATCCTTTGTTTGATCTTAAAAACTTTATTTTTAAATCAATCTCATTTTCAACTAGGGCTTTGAAAGATTTAAACTTGTCAAATTATTCATATTTTTCTTTAAGAAATGTAACTCGTTTCATTCTTGTGTAACCATAAATAAGCAACATAAAATAACTCTCACCTTTTAAAGTTTGTGTTCTTGTTGGCCCACAGAGGTCTATGTGTACAATTTCCAATGGATTTGATGTTGAGTACTACTTTGTTTTGAAACTAACTCTCGTATTATTTCCGTGATGACATGTCTTGCAAATAGTGTCATTATGTTTTTAGATACTTGGCATATCTCTTACTGCTTGTGTCTTGTTGAGTTTTACTAGATTGTAAAAGTTTATATGGCCCATCCTTCTATGCCATAACTACCTTTCGTTTACTTGTCCCATACAACATTTTTCTCCTTTGACTTCATCAAGAATGTATACATTGCTTGGGGTTATGTTTTCAATTGCCACTAATCTTCCTAATCCCTATTTACTTATCTCACATCCTTTAGAATTAAATGTGAGGTTGTAACCTTGATCACACATTTAACGAACACTTATAATATTTTTTTTAACCCTTCAACATACAAGACATTATATGTTTTAGTATTTCCATCATCAAGACTACTGATACCTTTTCCAACTATCCTTGCAAAAGCATTATCCCCAAAGGTAACACTTCCTCCCTTTTCTTCCTTTAGGGTGAGAAATTTGTTATGATCTCCTGTCATGTGTTTTGAACATCGACTATAAATTTACCATTGGTTTCCTTTGTCTTGAGCATACATTGCAAGTCCACCTTCTTCCTTCTTTGGTTCTTCTTGCTTCCTTTTCCACACCTTTGTGTGTTATTCTCTATACTTGGTAAGAAAATCTTCTTCCTTGTTTTTTTAAGGGAATTTTTTATGATGCTTATATAGTCACGTGTTGTGTGCCCATAGTTATTGCACTTATAACATTCAACATTGTAATCAAGTAGGGGAGAAAATGAATTGTAGTTTCTATAAAAAAAACCCATAACTTTTGGTTTTGTTGCTCACATAATCATTCTTTGAAGTTTTATAAGAACCTTTGTTTGTATCTCTCACATGATCACTTCTTGCATAATCTCTACAATATATTTGTTTATGACCAAAATTATTGCAAGAAAAACAATAGCTAAGAAACAGATTATGGTATTGGGTTTTGAAAGGTCTTCTTGGCAGAACAACTCTTTTAAACTCATTCTTGTGAGAAGAATAAGATTTATGTTGGTCATCATTTCCTTTCTTCTTGCTACTTTCATTCTTGATTGGAGCCTTTAAGAATATTGAAATATATTGTAGGATTTTCTTCATTTTCCTTTTCTGATGCTTTGTGACCTTAGTGCTTGCATATCCGTCGGGGATATTTTGTTTTTCGTCATAGACAAGACATGTATTTATGAATGGTGATATTTGGCAGCTGAGAATATTATCTAATATTTCAGTACTCTTTCCAAAACTCAATCTTCTATTCAATTCATCAATTGTTTTCTCTAGTTCCTTTCTTAAGGAAACTATTTCAGCTTCTAGCTTCTCACGTTTTTCTTCATTTTATTTTAACTAGTTTCTCATGACTTCTTCTATACTTTTTCCCTCTTATAGTAGATTATTCAAGATGATAGCTATATTTTCTATTTCATCAAGATCATGATCCTTCTTTTCATATTTCTGTAATTTCTCTTTTTCTTTTTATTATTTCCCCTGAGTCTGTCTATTTCTTCTAAGGTACTAACAAGTTCTTCTTCAATATTCACTTCCCCATCAATGTCTTCTTCTTCTAAATCTATTTTTCCTTTCCGATTGTATTCATTTTATTTAGCAGTATACTTTGTATACATGGCTATGAAGAGGAATTCTTCTTTATCAATATCATAAAAATATCCATCACTTTCTTCAAACGAGCTACTATTTGTGGATAGACCTTCCTTACAATCCATATGTGCTTGAGATCTGTCTTCCAATGATTAAATTGTTTCTGAAGGAACCTACTCTGATACCAATTGTTGAACTTATGATTATACTAAGCGGGGGGGTTGAATCAATATAAGATACTTTTTAGTTTAATTGATCATTCATAAATCATTCATTAACTTTAAAATAGTAAATCTGTGTACACTGAAATCATGATACACATAGTTTAACTTGGAAACCCTTGCAAGAGAAAAACACAAAAAAATATCTTTATAAATGTCTATAGGCACCAACTTACTGTTACAAACCTTGTAGGAACCAACCTACTGGAGACACTAATCTCCTTAGTTGAGCACCAACTCAACAAGATATTATGTAGGCACCAACCTATTGGAGACACCAATCTTCTTAGTTGAGCACCAACTCAACAAAATATAGTGTAGGCACCAACCTACTCAAGACACCAATCTCCTCAGTTGAGAACCAACTAAGTAAGACCTGTATAGGAACCAACCTAATATAATAATACACAAATTAATTCTAACTTCACCTACATGCTTCATACTTCATGTATTTCATAGCATCATCATACCTTTAACTTTCATGCTCCAGTGGCTCCATTTTCTTCATCCCAAACATATATTCAAACCCTATTCAAATTTATCCTTCACGCCCTAGCGAACCTCATAGAATCAATCCTAGAATATAATTCTAGACTACATCATCACAACCTCAAAAAAACGCACTTTGTAACATCATAGACCTTATTCCTTCATAACGCACCATTGAAACACCAAGAAAAACTCTTGTTACACCTTTAAACCCTAATAATACTCTCTAGCTTCTCTTTTTCACCTCAAATCTTTTTTGCACACCTCAGACTTGAAATTATTGCTTGGATGTTCCTCAAATGCGCACATATGTTCTCTATTTATAGTGTTTCTATGCTCACTTTCAAAGCCAACCTATAAACACTGGTTGGGTCGACCTGAATTTTTTGGATGGGTTGTCTAACAAAAAAATTCATATCTCTTCATTACTAAGGAGTTATAGGTAGTTTCATATACTTTTTGAAAGGTTTCAGAATAATATTTTCAACCATATAACCTATGCTCCCATTTGAGCTAGGTATTTAGAGTAAAAAATTCTTCAAATATAGGGTAGCCAAAATAAGAATAAAAAATCCAAAAACAATATTTCCAACAATATTCATCTTGAAATATTTATCTTAGACATATGTAATCTCCCCCTATCTTTGATATCAATGACAACAACATTTCCAACGCAAAATTTACACAAATGCAAAATTTGTCCTCTTTGTCCTATAAGACATTTTTTGGTCTTTTTGCATGGCAAAGGGTTTTATGTTTCAAATTGCACAAACAAAGGTATAGATAGATGTACTACTTTTCTACAAACTTGTAACTTGTAACATTTCCTATAAGATTGATGTCTTCATTCTATACAATAGTTATTGGTATTTTTTCACAACAAAGGGTTTTATTTCTCTAAATGCATAAACAAAAGTATATGCAGATGTAAAAAGATAAATTATAAACTCTCAACGAACTTGAATTATTCAATTTGGAGGTGAACTATTTTCTATGATTTGTTCTCTTTAAAGTATTTCTTTGTATGGGTTAATTATGCGTTGTTTAGTTTTATGTCATTTTCTATGTATAATTGGTTGGTTACAAGTCATCGACCTTGATTTCTCTCATAACCCACCATCCTTTGATTCATCAAAAGGTAATGAATATTTATGAATAGAAATCATCCTTATTGGAGTGTAAATTTTGGAAATATTGTTTTCATTGATGTCAAAGACAAGGGAAGACTACAAATGTCCAAGATAAATATTGCAAGATGGGGATTGTTGGAAATATTGTTTTTGAATTTTTTATGCTCAATTTGGATACCCTATATTTGAAGGAATTTTTACTCTAAATACCTAGCTCAAATGGGAGCATATGTTATATGGTTGGAAATATTACTCTGACGCCTTTACAACAGTATATGTAACTCCCTGTAACTCCTTGGGAATGGAGAGATATGATTTGTTTGTCAGACAAACTAACTAGAAGGTTCAGGTTAGCCCAACCAGTCTTTATAGGTTGGCCCTAAAAGTGAGCACAAAAACACTATAAATACAATATATATATGCACATTTGGAGACCATATAAGTAATAATTTCAAGTCTAAGGTGCGCAGAAGATATTTAAAGTGTGCAAGAGAAGCTAGAGAGTATTATTGGTATCTGAATGTGTGTAAGAGGAGTTTTCTTAGAGTCTTAAGGATACACTATGAAGGAATAAGGTCTATGATGTTGAAAATTGAGTTATTATGAGGTTGTGATGTTATATTCTAGGAATTATGCTACAAATTACGCTAGGAAATGAAGGATAAATCTAACTAGGGTTTTAATCTATGTTTGGGGTATGAAGCAAAGAGAGGCGTTGGAGCATGAAAGTTAAGGGTATGATGATGTTATGAAATACATGAAGTATGAAGCATGCAAGTGAAGTCAAATGTACTATTTGTGTGAATATATTAGGTTGGTTCATATGCAGGTCTTACTGAGTTGGTGGTCAACTGAGGATATTGATGTCTCCAGTAGGTTAGTGACTACATAATATCTTACTGAGTTGGTGCTCAGCTGAGGAGATGGATCATGGGTGTCTCTAATAGGTTGGTGCCTAAAATATTTGTAACAATAGGTTGGTGCCTACAGACATTTATAAAGATAATTTTATGTGGTATTCTCCTGCAAGGGTTTCCACGTTAAATTATGTGCATTGTGATTTGAGTTTATATGTTTTGATGAATGGTTAAATAAAGTAAAAATTATCTTATAATAATTCACCCCCCTCTCAGTATAATCATAATTTCAAAAATTGGTATCATAGTGGGTTCGTTCAAAAGTAGTATAATCGTTGGAAAGTATATCTTGGGAGCACACATGGCTAGTCAAGAAGGTTTCTCCAAAAATAGGGCTCCATTGTTTGACGGAACAAACTATGCATTCTGGAGTACAAGGATGCACACTTATCTAATGACTCTTGGGTTTGATATTTGGAAATTAGTTTTGATTGGGTATACAACCCCAAAAACTCCACCAACACATAACGTCGGGAACTATCAGAATCATAATTTGTCAAGATGATGCATTTTGAATCAAAAAAATATATTTGGGACAAACTTCAAAACATCTATGAAGTTGATGAAAAGGTGAAGAAGGTAAAGCTCCAAAATCGTAGAAGAAAGTTCGAGAGTTTGAAAATGAAAGATGAAGAAATTGTTGCGGCCTATTTCCTTCAAGTAAATGAAATTGTAAACAATGTCAAAGGATTTGTTGAGAAGTTTGAAGAACCAATGATTACGTAAAAGGCGATAATGTACCTCCCATTTTTTAGCACCAAAATCTACATCGTTAAAATTTTGACCTTTCACCCATTTTGTAACTTCGCCAAGTCTCTCACCTCTCAAAACCTTCCATCTGACGAAGTTTCATGAGATACCTTCCTCTTTCCAATTCTGATATTTTTCAATATTAACCCTGTGATCTTTTGGATTTTATTTGAAAAATTCCAACTATCCTTTGCCTTGATCTTCCTCTAAGCCAAATAATAATTATTATTATTTTAAAATCATTTTTGTTGGAAGTGATTTTATTTTAAATAATTTTAATTTTATTTCTTTCATAAGATTTGACAAATAAAAACTTTTGACCTTTATGGCCAATCTCTGATTTGATTCCATTCCACATGTCAATCACTCACCAGGGGCACCAGGGACCAAATATATATCATATGTCAATTCCAATCATATGCACCAAGCAGTGCATCCACGTGGAGTGTCAATCAAGAGATAAGGCATAAAGTGCTCAACGCATATATATGTTGTGAAACCACTGGCATATATGAGGACTCATAATACATTCCATCTTGTTCATGTGGGATGAAATATTTTGAATGAAAACACCAAATAACACCGACTGCCCAAACGTAAGCGCCAAGTGTTGAGTACCAATGGAGATCACTCAAGGTTGAACACACATCCAAGTGTTAATAAAAACACTTACATCAAGCACATACGTGTCAAAGGGAGAGCCCACTAGTTGAATTAAGGAAAATTTTGAATTATAATATAGTCTTTGTTCACTTGAAGATGGTTCAATGCCAACTTCCTACAAGAAGCTGGGAACTTTTTTCGTATGTTGTGAGAGGCCAAGAATAAATATGTTAAAGGCATGGTTTGATTCTTTTATCTTGGTCGCTACTACATTGTTTTCTTGTTCTTCCTGAGAATTGAACGCCATACTTGTTCGAAATCGTTGGGTACAAAATGGTGCTTTCTAATGATATTGAATTGATTCAAACCCAAGCTGAGATGGAAAAGCGAAAGCACAAGCTGAAATGGCTTGCGCAATATCCAAACTCCTTTTTCATGGATGTGAAGATCATTACTGTTTTCAGTCATTCATAGACATTTTTTGTATGTGGGAGTTTTCAAACTGTTCTATGTCAGCCAACTAGAGGAAAATCATGACTAATTGAAGGTTGCTCCTTCAGAAAGAAGGGAGATTGATTATTTTACTCTTTCACGAAGGCTAACTTGTGATGAGTAGTTGTTAATGTGGTTTTTTAATTTGTAAGGAATTAAACTTTTTTAGAGTAGAGAATGGAGAATTCAGAGTTGGGAGATTTATTAGAATTTGTAGATTAGCAAGGACTAGAATGCCTTAATCAGAATCACTTCCACTCCATTTTCAATGCAATAAAGCAGGTCTATAGGGAAGATGATGGGATTTTCCTTGAGAGTGATGCAAATGAGAAGCTTCTGATTTACCTACCATTTTCTCAAGTCATCAAATTTCATTCATTGGAAATTTCATATGGGATATTTGACCGAGACATTGTAATCACCAACTATCAAGTAGACAGGTCCAAACACCTGAGCTTCCAAGTGTTGAGGAGGGAGAGCTAACTCCATGTGCACAGGTGTCAAGGTGAGCCCGTAAATGGAAGGAGACAGTCACAAGGAGGATATCCAATCATCAAGCGACTGCAGGTGTCGAGTGTTGATGGAAAATCTTTTGAGTCCAAGTGTCAAGGTTTCTACACAAGAGCCTAAGACAAATTGTCAATGTCATAACATCGACTGCCACAAAACACACAGGTGTTTGTTTTGAAGAATGAACACATACAAATGTCAGTTTTCACATGTGCTAATAGTCAAAATTAGGGCACCCAAGGAGAAAAGCATAAAGTGGTTGGATTTCATAAGCATGTAGTAGAAGTAATGGTCATAGCTACTAGAAATACAAGCCATTTGAGTTATTAAAGAATACATGGGTCTCCTCTCTTTGTGTAGAATGATTTCTATTGATCAAAATTCTAAGAAAGGTTACATCGAGCTCTATACTATTGTTGTTAATGGGTATTCATATGAATTCAATCACAAATTTTAAACATTATTCCTTGCTAGATAACTTCTAAGTTTATATCTCTATAGGGAGGATCATCAACAACTTGTATCTTTGCAGGGTCTTCATGTGACACATTTCTCGGCCAAATTTTTGAATTGTATATGCCAGCCTACATATTTAATCATCCATGATCCCTCTCCAGAACAACATTCTAAAGTTTGAAGTTTGGTAGTGTTAAAATTTGAAAATTAGTGTTTCCATAAATCCTGTAGTGCACTTTCAAAGGAAAAGTGAAAAAACGTTACTGGATTGTTTATATTGTTTTAAAAATATAGTTTTTGGAAAAATATGATGGTTTCAAGTTAATATTTGGTTCGAGAAAATTTGAGGGAGCATATTCATTATCCTCAACATCTATTAATCAACAACAAGTGTTTGAATATGGATCGAAGATATCCTTTGGTCAAAGGATTTTCATTAAAATTGGATCTTGTATTTTATTTTTATTTTATATTTTGTTTATCGGATCCATACTTTTTTAATGATTTTTATGTTTGATTGGGAAGGGGTATTTGTTCCATGATTTTGGGATCTGAGATTTGTCTATATATATATATATATATATATATATATATATATATATTGTAAAACTTTTATAAAAGGAGGGGGGTGGAGTCCGAGAGGTTGAGAGTTCAATTTCAGAAGCTCAAGAGAGAGAGAGATGTTAGAGGAAATTTTAACTGTGTGTATTCATTGTAAGCCCAACGGGAAACTCTTCCTGTGGCATTTGATTATCAAAGCTCAGTGTGAGTTCAAATTTAGATTTTGTGTCTCTTTGTCTTGTCATACTCTTTTCCTTCCTATGTTAATGAAATGATGTTCAATGAAAAATTCATTGACGACCTGTGTTTATTGGATTCTTGATCAATGAAGCATTCACTGTGATTGACCATATTGCATGAAATTTCATTTATGTGCTTGCATTCATGAGCAGAAAGAATTTTCTTTTATTGGATCTTCTTCTTTGTGAATGTGTTGATTGAGCGGAATGCAATATTGATATATTCATATATTGGTTTCTTGTTTATTCCCTCTCTTGTCCTTTAAATCCAAAGTGTTTGAAACATTGAACTCAATTACCTTTGATCCATGAAGTGTTATAAGAGACTCCATGCCCAATGGTCCTAATCACTTATCAACATAGATGATTTTAGGGGTTAAATTTCCCAAATGGGCTAATTTTCCATGGTTTTCCCCCAAAAATGATTCGCCAATTTCCATTTTTTCTAAAAACGATTCGCCCAAATTCCAAAGAATAAAATTATTTTAACTTAAAAATCTCCAAAATTTTATAGAAACTATATAAAATCCTTAGAAATTTGAATATTTTTACAAAACTATCACCAAATATTTTACGTTTTGCATATTAAGGGATAGTAATATTCGTCCATGTTTCTACATTTTAATATAAATTCCCATCCTTAAAATTATCCTTGTTGATCAACATATGTTTTAAAACTAGATTTAAGACTCTCTCCTTTCTCATCTAATATACATGATCCACCTTCTATCAAACCAACCATTGCAATAAATAAGATGTTTTAGGCATGCTTATCTTAGCAGTCGAGAGCATATTCTAGCACTAACACCCATAATATTTGATTTCAAGGTCTCTTACATTCAATAAATGAAGGATGTGGAGAAATTGGTGATGGCTGAGTTGCATGGGATTCTCACTGCATATGAGATGAGGACAAAAAAATAAAATACAGGATGGAAGGGAGAATATTTAAAATCATCAAAGAATACAAAAGGACATAATTTTTTTTATTCTTCCAACCATGAATCAGATACAAAAGAAGCATAATTTGTGAGATATCTAAAAAGAGGATCTGGCAAATACAAAGGTAAGCTACCCTTCAAATATTTTAATTGTGGTAGAGTAGGACATTTTGTTGCTAAATGTCCATATGAAAAAATGGAATATGGTGATGATGAGGACAATAATGGTAAAGAAGAACATAACAATAAAAGAAAACCTTATAGACACAAAAGAGGAAAATATACTAAAAAGAAGAGTTTTTACTCTAGAGAGGACAATAGCTCATCTAAAGAAAGTGATGGATATGTTTCTGATATTGACAAAGAAGAATTCCTCTTCATAGCCATGGATACAAATTTTACTGATAAAGAAAATGAAGACAATAAAAAATAAAAATCAGATTCAAAAGAGGAAGGCATTGATGGGGAAGTGAACCTTGAAGAAGAACTTTGTAGTTCCTTAGAAGAAATAGATAGAATCGGAGGAAAGAATAAAAAGAAGAAAGATAAATTATTAATATGAAAACAAGGATTGTGATATTAATGATACAATTATCATCCTAAAGACTCAACTAGAAGAGGCAAAAAGGATAGAAGAAGTGGTGAGAACCTAGTTGAAAGAAAAGGAACAAAATTACAAGAAAAGAAGCTAAAATAGTTTCCTTAAGAAAGGAACTAAAGAAAATAACTAACCAGTTGAATAGAAGCTTGAAGTTTGGAAAGAGTACTGAAATATTAGATAATATTCTCATTTTCCAAAGGGCCACCATTCATCAATTCAGTGTTTGGCTACGACAAAAAAAAAAGAACCCCGAGGCAGATTCAAGCATTAAGGTAAAAAATCCATCAAAAAATAAGAAAATGAAGAAAATTCTAAAAGATATGTCAATATTCTCAAAGGCTCCATCAACAATGAAAGCAGTAGCAGGAAGGGAAATGAAGAACATCATAAATTTGATTTCTCTCACAAGAATGATTATAGAAGATTCATTCCACCAAGAAAACCTTTCACAACCCAATACCAAAATCTCTTTCTTGGCTATTGTTTTTCTTGCAATAATTTTGGTCATAAAGAAAGAGATTGTAGAGCTAATTCAAGAAGTGATCATGTGAAAGAAAAAAATAGAGGGTCTTATAAAATATCAAAGAATGATTATGTGAGAAACAAAACTAGAAGTCCTCATGGGTTAAAGGATTTGCTAACAGAAACTACAATTCATGTGCTCCTCTGGTTGACTACGATACTAAATTTATAAGTGCAATAACTATGGGAACATAACATGTGACTATAGAAACAACATAATAAATTCTCCTAAACAAATTATGAAAGAATATGTTCTTACCAAGCATAGAGAAGAATACACAAGGGTGTGGAAAAGAAAGCACGAAGAACCAAAGAAGTGTTGAAATATTGTAACTTCGAAGAATATTCTAATTATATTTGAGTTATTATCTTACAGATCAAATCCCCTTTTGCAGATTGATCACGTCGGGTCTTGTATAAGATCAAATACCCTTTGTGGATTGGTCAAACCATATTTATATGGTGGTATTTGTAAATTCGACCCCTAGTCTTTATAAAGTGGTTTTAACCACTTCTAGAAGAAGTCGTCCCTACTAAGTGAAGAGACATAATCCTAGCACCTCCTCAACTAGTATTTATATGTGAGGATGATGCCTCACTTGTTCATTCACACACTCACTCATCTAGTGTGCATATCTTGAACGAAGTTGCAGTTGCAGGAGGAAGGAGAAGAGAGGCACATGCTCAGTCTTAGTTTATTCTTGGTTTTTTGGTCTTAGTCTTGGCATTGTATTGGAAATCTATTATTGAGGAAGTCTTTGTTGGGTTTTCTCCCCCATGAGGGTTTCCCAAGATAAAATGTTGTGTACCTTGTGATTGTGTTTCTTTCAGTGATCCTCTTTATTCTGTTGTTTTGGAAATGCATTAAATGCTCATGTAATTTGGAAATAACCTAATAACAATAGTAAAAACTTAACATGATATCATAGCTTGACTGAATAGAGCATCTTTCACTGCGAATCTAGACATCATTTTTGTCGTACACGAAAATTAGGTATTTCTATTGAAGAGGAATTTTTTACCAAAAACTATCTTGGGAAGTGCACCCTGCCCTAAGACATCTTTTTGAAGCTTGATTGAACTTTTCCAGTGGCCAGTCTCTCCGAAAATTCAAACCCTAGTTTTGATTGGTACCAGAAAACCAGAACTAGTACCAGAAGTACCAGTCTAGAATTATGCAAGTCAAGTTTTAAGGGGTAAACTTGGATTTTTCTAAAACAGTAAGCTCCAACAAACTCGCCTCAGCCAAACACATCTCTTGGTAAGCTCAGTTTCATTGTTTTAGCATTTTCATTTTCTGGTCATTTTCTTAGATCCATGTCAAGATGTATGCAAGCACCAAGCTTGTTGACAAGTTAAAAGGTGTGAAAAAAATATGTTCCTGGAAGTACATAATTGGTCTCATTCTTGAAGAGAATGACCTTGCAAAATTTATAAAATAAAATGTAGTAGAACCCGAAGAAAATGCAGCCAAAGAAAAGTACAAGAAGGACATGATTAAGGCCAATAGAAGAATTGCAGATTCCATTCAAGATCACTTGATCCCTCAAGAGTCTTCTAAGAATACTCCAAAATACATGTTTGATTCCCTAACCAAAATGTATGAAGGAAAGAACATCAACGGGAAGATGAACTTGAGAACCCAACTCAAGAATACAAAGATGCAAAAAGGAGAAACAATTCAAGACTATTTCTCTAGGGTTTCTCAATTCAAGGAACAGTTAGAAGCGATTGGAGACAACCTAGATGAATATGAACTCATAATGAAAACTCCTAATGGTCTCCCAAGACCTTGGAATTCCTTCATTCATACTATTTGTGCAAGAAAACAGAAACTCCAATTTGACAGTTTATGGGAAGAATGTGTTCAAGAAGAAGCAAGAGTAGTCAACCGAGAAGTGGTCCTATTAATAGATGAAGATCAAACCCTAGCTGCTCATGCTAATGGTGGAAATAAAAAGTCTCATTTTCAAAAGGAGACCCACTTTCATAAAGAATCTCACCCTCCAAAGAGATTCCATAAATATCATAACGGTCAAATAAAGGGAAAATATTTCTCCTCTTATCAATGTTATCATTGTGATAAGATGGGACGGATTGCTAAGAACTGTTTTGCCAGAAGGGAAGAATACAAGAAGAGAAATAACAAAATACATCATTCCCATACAACTGAATATGATGAGCCACCCAAGAAGTTAACTAAAGAAGAGATTGAAGATTATGTTTTGTTTTCATCCCTCTCAGGATCTGTGACACCTGGAAAGGATACTTGGCTCATAGATAGTGGTTCCTCTAAGCACATGACAGGTCAAAAAGACATTATCTCTAGTCTTACAGAAAAGGACTTCCCCCAGAAAGTTTCACTTGGAGATGATTATCAATACCCTATCAAAGGAATGGGAGAATCCACCTACAAACTTGATTCAGGAACTTTGATGAGAATGAAGTATGTACTCTATGTACCAGGTTTGAAAAAGAAATTACTTTCTATTTAATCCCTAGATAAGAAAGGTTTTGGGGTTGCATTCATAGATGGTGAAGTTCTTATGTGGCCTAAAGGAAAAACTATAGAAGATGCAGTTGTAATTGGGATATAAGAAGGTGGTTTGTACAAGTTAAAAGGTCACACAAATGTAGCCTTGACCCACTCTATTGAAAGTCCTTGTGAAATTTGGCATAGTAGACTAGATCACATCAACTACAAAGCCTTACCATATCTAAGCAAGGAAGTTACAGGTTTACCAAAATTAAAGGTTGATCATGAAGGTATGTGCAAGGGATGTGCACAAGGAAAGAACATAAAGAATAATTTTCCAAAGAGCAACAATAAAGCTAAAGGAATGTTGGAACTTGTCCACTCAGATGTATGTGGTTCAATGGAATCAACCTCTCTAAGTGGGTATGTATACTATGTATCATTTATTGATGATTACTCTCGTAAGACTTGGGTTTATTTCTTGAAATTAAAAGATGAAGTACTTGGAAATTTCAAGGAATTCAAATCCTTGGTAGAGAACATCTCCAAAATGAAAATCAATATACTCAAGCCAGACAATGGAGGAGAGTACACTTCAAATGAATTTGGAAGATTTTGTAGAGATGTCAGGGTTAAGAGGGAGCTCACCACTCCCTATAATCCTCAAAAAAATGGTGTAGTAGAAAGAAATAATATAATGATTATGGAAGAGGTAAAGACTATGATTCATTATCAAGATCTTCCAATGCACTTATGGCATGAAGCAACAAGAATAGCAGTATATGTCGAAAACAGATTATCCCATAGTGCACTGGGATTCAAAACTCCCGAAGAAATGTTCATCAGAAAGAAGCCAGAAGTAATCCATCTCAAAATATTTGGTTTTCCAATAATTGTTGGATACTGTGAGGTCTCTAAGGCCTTTAGAATTTACATACCAGGTTACCATCATATTGAGATCAGCATAAATGTAACCTTTGATGAAAATTCAACACTCAAAAGATGTCATCTTGAAGAAATATATGAAGAAGAACCTGTAGCTCCCAGAGTTGCAAAACCCATGAAGGAAGTTACAGTTACCCCCGATGATGAGATTCCAAAATATCATGATATGATATAATCTCAAGAACCTCCCCGTATGACGATCTCTCACAAGAGAAATCCAGCTTGGGCAAGGGAACCTATTCAAGATGCAGAGAAGTATGGTTCCCTAGAAGGAACCATGAGACAAAGCAAGAAACCTAAGCCATTCTCCAGCTATATGGCCTTGATGTGTGATCTCATAGAAAAGGAATGTAGTTTCTTTGAAGAATCCATTCAAAAGAAAGAATGGATGGACGCCATGCCATAAGAATACCATTCCATTATAAAGAATGATGTATGGGAATTAGTTCCCATACCAAATATCAAATATGTGGTATCTTCCAAGTGGATATACAAGATAAAACATGCAGCAGATGGAAGTATTGAAAAACATAAGGCAAGATTTGTGGCTCGTGGATTTTCTCAGAAGGAAGGTATTGACTATGAAGAAACATTTGCTCTTGTATCCAGATACACTTCTATTAGAACCATCATAGCTATTGCAGCCAAAATAAAGTAGAAGTTACACCAGATGGATGTGAAAACAACCTTCTTAAATGGTGTTATTGAAGAATACGTGTATATAGAACATCCAAGAGGGTTTGAATTTGAAGATAGAAAGACTCATGTCTGCAGGTTGAAGAAAGCTTTGTACGGGTTGAATCAAGCTCCTAGAGCTTGGTATGGTAGAATTGATATTTTTCTCATAAGATTGGGCTTTACCAAGAGTCAAGTTGATTCTAACCTTTACTTCAAGGTTATGAATGATGAGCCAGTTATATTGCTACTATATGTGGATGAATTATTATTAACAGGAGAAGAAAATCTCATCACAGATTGCAAGAAGAAGCTCGTTGCAAAGTTTGAAATGAAATACCTAGGGCCGATGCATTATTTCTTAGGTATTGAAGTTTGACAGAGCCCAGAGAAGATCTTCCTTAACCAAGGGACGTATGTAGTTGAAATACTGAAGAGATTTGACATGTTGGAATGTAAAGCCATGAACACACCCATGGAAATGAATTTGATGCTCATGGTTGATACTTCGTCAAAGTTGGTTGATGCTACTCTATACAGACATATTATTGGATCGTTGATGTATCTGACGAATAGTAGGACAAATATATGCTTTGTTGTGAACACCTTGAGTCGATATCTAGTGGAGCCTAGACGTTTTCACCTTGTAGCTTCAAAGCATGTGATGAGATACCTTAAGGGTACGGTGGATTATGGTCTTTGTTATACTAGAGATCATGACTTCAGAATGTGTGGTTATACTGATTTAGATTGGGTTGGAAGTGCTTCAGACAGGAAAAGAACTTCAGGATGTTGTTTCAATTTGGGGTCATCCATGACTTCATGGAAAATCTTGAAGCAATCCAGTATTTCTCTTAGCATGGTAGAAGCAGAGTACATTGCAACATGTTCCACCAGTTATGAATCCATATGGCTTCGGAAGTTGTTAACAGGTCGGTTCGATCTGGAGATGGAAGCCAGCGTGATTTTATGTGATAAAAATAGTTGTATAAAGATGATGAAGAACCACGTGTTCCATGATAAGTCAAAGCACATAGAGATCTGGTATCACTACATTCATGATATGGTGCAAAGGGGAGATGTAAGGCTCCAATATGTTGGCACAAATGAGCAAGTTGCAGATGTGTTGACCAATCCTCCATCTCGTGTGAAGTTTGAGTACTTCCAAGAATAGCTTGGTGTTGTCCGAAAGGACCTCCCTCGAAAGGGGGAGTGATGTTGATGATAATATGGTATCTTGACCAAGAACGGGTAGCTCCGTTATGATTTTATATCCTATGGGATTGATCATCCCTAGGAATATCTCAAAGTTTCGGTAAGGACGGTCTATCATAGTACTTGCGCATGTATATGCCAGCTATGGTTAGTAGTGGTAGCTCCGTTAGGATTTAATATCCTAGGGAAACTTATGATTCATGGGAGATATCGAAGGTCTGGTAAGGACAGTTAGTCAGAGTACCACGTGGTAGCTTGTTAGGATTGTATATCCTAGGGAATATTATGATTCCTAGGCAGATCCTAAAGGTCTGGTAAGGACGTTCTGTCAGAGTACCAAAAGTGTTGTTGTTGATGCACCTGCCTCATTCTGTTTCCACATGATGATGATGATAATGTTCCATCCTCATGATGTTGATGATGTTGTTGTTCCAACTTCGTGTTGTTGATGATGTTATTCCATCTTCGTGTTGATGACGATGTTGTTCTAGCTTCATGTTATTGATGTTGATGTTTCAGCTTCATGTTGTTGCTGATGATGATGATGATGTTACTCCAGCTCCATGTTGTGAACGATGATGATATTGATGATGAGAAAAACTTCTAATGATTTATAGATGTGCTAGTTAGTGTTCCAGATGTTGATGATGATGTTTCCCTCTCCTTGTCTTGATGATGTTGTATTGGGCCATGTCAGTAGAATACCCTTCTCGTTAAGGGGGAGTGTTGAAATATTGTAACTTCGAAGAATATTCTAATTATATTTGAGTTATCATATTATACATCAAATCCCCTTTTGTGGATTGGCCAAACCATATTTATATGGTGGTATTTGTAAAGTCGACCCTACTAAGTGAAGAGACATAACCCTAGCACCTCCTCAACTAGTATTTATATGTGAGGATGGTGCCTCCCTTGTTCATTCACACACTCACTCATCTAGTGCACATATCTTGAAGGTAGTTGCAATTGCAGGAGGAAGGAGAAGAGAGGCACATGCTCAGTCTTAGTTTATTCTTGGTGTTTTGGTCTTAGTATTGGCATTGTATCAAGGAAATCTATTATTGAGGAAGTTTTTGTTGGGTTTCCTCCCCCATGAGGGTTTCCCAGGATAAAATGGTGTGTACCTTGTGATTGTTCTTCTTTCAGTTACCCTCTTTATGTTGTTTTTTTGGAAATGCATTGAATGCTCATGTAATTTGGAAATAACCTAATAACAACAGTAAAAACTTAACAAGAAGGAATAATGTGGACTTGCAATGCATGCTCAAGACAAATGAATTCAATGGTACATTGATAGTGGATGTTCAAAACACATGACATGGGATCAAAAAATAATTCTCATCCTAAAGGAAGAAAAATGAGGCAGTGTTACCTTTGGGGATAATGCTTCTGCAAGGATAGTTGGAAGAAGTACCATTAGTCTTGATAAAGGAGATACTAAAACACAAAATGTATTGTATGTTAAAGGGTTAAAACAAAATCTTCTAAGTGTCATTCAAATATGTGATCAAGGTTACAACCTTACATTTCATTCTATAGGATGTGAGATAAAGAAAGCAGGTTCAAGAAGATTAGTGGAAAATGTAAATAGAACCCTGAGCAATGTATCCATTATCTATGAATTCAAAAGAAAAAAAATCGTATGAGAGTGCAATCTCTCTCATCTTGTCAATAAAGGGAAGAACAAGATCATGGGTAGAAACCATTTTCCATTAATGTCAAAGGGGGAGAAGTTGCAGATAGAGGAAGAATTGCAAACACAAGGAGACTTACCAATAAGGGGGAGTATTAGAATTGAATAAGGCTTTCTAGCAATGAAAAAGGGGGAGATTGTTGGAAATAGTGTTTTCATTGATGCCAAAGACAGGGGGAGACTACAGATTTCCAAGATAAACATTGCAATATGGAGATTGTTGGAAATATTGTTTTTGGATTTTTGATGCTCAGTTTGGATACCCTATCTTTGAAGAAATTTTTACTCTAAATACCTAGCTCAAATGGGAGCATAGGTTATAGTTGGAAATACCATTTCGGTACCTTTCCAATGGTATATGTCACTCCCTCTAACTCCTTAGGAATGAGGAGATATGAATTTTATGTCATACAACCTAGCCAAAAAGTGCAGGTCGGCCTAGTCAATATTTACAAGTCAATCCTAAAAGTGAGCACAGAAACACTATAAATAAAGGATAGATGTGTGCATTTGAAGAGGATCCAAGAAAGAAGATCAAGTCCAAGGTGTGCAGAAGATATCTGAGATGTGCAAGAGAATTTGGAGAGTATTCTTGGGGTATAAAGGTGTGCACGAGGAGTTTTCTTGGAGTCTTAAGGATGCACTATGAAGGACTAAGGTCTATGATGTTGCAAAGTGATTTTTTTTAGGTTTTGATGCTGCAGTCCATGATTATATTTTTGGAATGATTTTATGAGGTTCACTAGGGCATGAAGGCTAAATCTAACTAGGGTTTGAATCTGTGTCTAGGGTATGAATCAAAGAAAGACGTTGGAGCTTCAAAGTTAAGGGTATGATGATGCTATGAAACATGAGAAGTATGAATCATGTAGGTGAAGTCATAAGTACTCTATGTATGAATATCTTAGGTTGGTTCATATACATACCTTACCAAGTTGGTGCTCAGTTGAGGATATTTGTGTCTCTAGTAGGTTGGTGCCTACACAATATCTTGTTGAGTTGGTGCTCAGTTGAGGAGATTGGTGTCTCTAGTAGGTTGGTTCCTACAAGCTTTCTAACAGAAGGTTAGTGCTTACAGGCATTTATAAAGACAATTTTTTGTGGTATTCTCCCACAAGGGTTTCCATGTTAAATTATGTGCATTTTGATTTGATTTTACATGTATTAATGAATGATTCATGAACAATTAAATAAAGTGAAAAAGTATCTTATATTGATTCACCACCCCTCCCCCCCTTCTTAGTATAATCATAATTTCAATAGTAAATACACTCCTAATTGCAAAACATGTTAAAAATATTGTGATAATCAATTTGAAACTTAAATATTAAATTATGGAGGCTTATCCAACTTTGGGTGTGCATTTTTCTATAGTTAACTTTAACAAATTGGCCCTTTGGTTTTACAAGGCAATGTTTTTCCTTTATACACATCATGTAGTTTTTTGTCTGAAACTACCAATATAAGGCTATATGCAGGTGTAAAACCACAAATTATAACTTCTTCAAGTTGAACCACTCAATTTGGGTTAAAATTGAGACTAGGGCACACATTTTATTCTAAGGTAGTTTTGACTTCAGATTTACATAAAATCCCATATTTAGATGCATGAAATCAACCTCTAGTGTTCTTAAATTTCACTTTAGATGACATAGGTAAATTTACGATATATAGAAATCCATATTAAAACTTATAAAACAATTTGTGGAGCTACAAAAAAGCTTGGGCATGCATTTTAATTTGGTCACTTAGTACAGTTGTGACCTATATTATAAGGCAAACTTTGCCACTTCTTCACAACAACCTTGTTTAAACTTGAAATTGCAAAATTAACCATATGAATAGGTATAATATGATAAACACACCCCCAATAACTTCCACAACTCAAATATAAGGTATAACAAAACCTTGGCTTACTTTTTACAAATTGGTTGGGCATTTCTAGGGTTTTACTAGGAATCTCTTGCTTATTTTTGCACAACAGAGACTTTTATGACTACAAATGAAAAAATAAGTACATAGACCTATGCAAAATGAATTAACAAATCATTTACAATTTGAATCTCTCAAATTGAATGAGTTTTGAGACATGGGCGTGCATTTTAGTGTAGCATGGCATGCATTCTGCACCAACACAAAATTTGTCCTCTTTTTCCTACAAGATAATTTTTGGTATTTTTGCACAACAAAGGGTTTTAAGTTTCAAATTGCACAAACAAAGATATAGACATATTTACTACTTTTGTACAACCCTGTAACTTGTAATATTTCCTGTAATATTGACCTCTTCATTCTATAAAATAGTTATTGGTCTTTTTTCATAACAAAGGGTTCTATTTCTCTAAATGAAAAAACATAGGTATATGAAGATGTAAAAAGATGAATTACAAACTCTCAACCAACTTGAATCAATCAATTTGGAGGTGAACAAACTTTATATTTTCTATGATTTGTTCTCTTTAAAGTATTTTTTATATCAGTTAATTATATTTTGTTATGTTTTATGTCATTTTGTATGTATAATCGGTTGGTTGCAAGTCATTGACCTTGATTTATCTCATAACCCACCATCCTCTGATTCATCAAAAGGTCATGAATCTTTGTGAATAGAAATCATCCTTATTGGTAAATGCACTATTGATTGTACAAACATGTTAAAAATATTGGAATCATCAAATTTGAAACTTAAATATTAAATTATGGAGGCTTATCCAACTTTGGGCGTGCACTTTCCTATAGCCAACTTTAACAAATTGACCCTTCAGTTTTACAAAGCAATTTTTTTCCTTTATGCACATCAAGTAGTTTTCTGTCTCAAACTGCCAATATAAGGCTATATTTATGTATAAAATCCCAAATTATACCTTCAAATTTAACCACTCAATTTGGGTCAAAATTGAGACTATGGTGTGCATTTTACTCTAAGGCAGTTTTGACTTCAAATTTACATAAAATCCCAAATCTAGGTGCATGAAATCAACCTCTCATGTTCTTAAATTTCACTTTAGATGACATAGGTAAATATTAAATATAGATATCTCCATCTTAAAACTTATAAAAATAAATTAGGGTCTACAGAGAAGCTCGGGCATGCATTTTAATTTGGTCACCTAGTACAATTTTGACCTTCCAATTTACAAGGCAAACTTTACCTCTTTTGCACAACAACAATTTTTAAAATTGCAATTGAAAAATTAACAACCTGAACATGTCTAACATGATAAACCACACCCCCAACAACTTGCACAAATCAAATATAAGGTTTAATAAAACCTTGACTTAGTTTTTACAAACAAGTTGTGGATTTCTAGGGTTCTACTAGGCATCTCTTGCCTATTTTTGCAGTCTTTTATGATTGCAAATGAAAAACTGAGTATATAGGATTATGTAAAATGACTTAAAAAATTATTCACATTTTCAACCACTCAAATTGAATAATTTTTGAGACTTGGGTCTGCATTTAAGTGTATCTTAGCATGCATTTAGCACCAAGTAAAAATTTACACCAATGCAAAATTTTCCCTCTTTGTCCTACAAGACAATTTTTGGTATTTTTTTTCACAACAAAGGGTTTTAAGTTTCCAATTGCACAAAAAAGGTATAGAAATATGCAAAACTTTTCTAATGAGCCCCACATACCTTCCTCTAGCATCAATGAATTTGAATTCCCAACCCCCAACCAATCCACTTAGATCTCTAACTATTTTATCCCCATTTCTCATTATCTCTTATATGAGGAGGATGTCAGGTTTATTCACATCAATAACCCTTTTCAAGGCTCATTTTGTGAAGGGAATGGTTGAGCCTCGAAAATTAAAGGTTAGATAGATCCTAAAGAACCCTTTATAGGGGCATTGTCCACTCTAAGGACCCCTTCTATTGTCAACTATTTACCAAACATAACCTCATTCATAAATTTGTTTTGAGCGAAATAAATGGAATTATTACCTATTATTGGAGCTCTAGTTCCCCTTCCATAGTTTAGAATTAACCCCCCTTCAATTTCCACTTCTTATCCATGCCTTCCAAATTTCTTAAAGGTAGATTCATACATTATTGTAAAGAGGCATTAGATATCTTTTAAAGATTGTGGATAAACACTAAAGAACACAACAAGCATCACATATAAGAAAAGTATGAGTCAAAACGGTATTGATATTCCATTAATTCATCATAATAGTATGATATTTACATGACAGACATCACATTTATGTTCTCCATTACAAAATAGGGCAAAGTGAAATACAAATCCCACACCTTTGCTCTTTATGAAGATTCCTCCTAATGTTTCTCTGACAAGCCTCTCATTTCCTATCACACTAATTACAACCTTATATATTTATATGTACCCCATGGGGACAACCTTGACCCATTGGTTGGTTACATAAGTTGATCATAACTAACTTTACATGTATTTGCAGGTCCTCGAGTTAGTTGTTATAGCTTGTGGTTTTATAAACACGCCTCTGTGATCTACATTTGACGATGTGGAACCATATGTCCCAAGTAGTTTGAAGGACGTGTTTATTGAAAACCATCGAAGAGGATTCAAAATGTCGATGATGATTGGATGCAGTCAAACTTTCGATGAACGTCGGGCACTAAGAAAAAAAATAATGAAATTATGATAATTACTTAGTAATTTTTTATGCACGATTGAATTTATCCATACTATTGAAACTCTTCATCTGACTTAAACACCATATGTAGTAGTGTCATCACCAAGCTCAACCTATACTCTTGAATCTTGTTGCGTTAGACTAGAAAATAATTCTCGATCTGATGGCATATTACGAGATGCCCCATTGTCCACATACCACACATTCCTAGGAACCGTGGCAATCGAAAGGAAAGGCACCATTGAAAATACTTCTCAAAATTGGCCGGAAACTCATTCATATAAGTTTTTGCAAAGGATGGTACTCGTTTTTGTTGTTTCTTCCCTTTACCCTTATTCTTATCTAGACACTATGATGCATAATAATCATGCATATGAAAAATGAAGCACGTGAATTTACTCAATTCCTTTCTTGGTTGTGACACTGACTCCTCATTCTTTTGCTTGCCCTTTTTGGCTCCTTTACATATTCCCTTATTTATTTGACCAAATAGGGATAGGTTCTTGTCACCGCCCTTATTTTTGGCCTTTAAATCCATCTGAGTCTCCTCATGGATATAGTCATCCCATAGCATTTCAAAGTTAGCTAGGTTCTCACGAGCACAAGAACCTTTGACAAATGGTTCCCATGACGTTGGGAATCCATTCAATGTCATGTACACTAGCTCTGCATCTAAAATCATCTCCCCAACTCCTGCAAGTTTATCATGAATCTATGTGACCTCCATAAGGTAGCTACAGATCGAATCTGATATGGTCATCTCTATGGATCTGAATTTGTTTCACAATAGAATCTCCTTATTTATGTTCTCACTCTGGTAGAGGCTTACCAGAACATCAAATATTTCCTTTATTTTCTTCTTCTCAAATATATGAGGGATCAAATGATCCTTTATGGCATCCATTATTATTCGCTTGGCCTTCACTTCCTTCTTCTTATGCATTGCCAACTTTTGTGGATCTGTAGGTGAAGGGACCAAATCCTTGATAATATCTCAAATATCATTCTCTTCAAATAAGAGTGTAACCCTCACTTTCCATGACAAGAAATTTGAGGTGTTATCCACTGTGTCCTCAAATTTGAGTCTAGTTGAGGCCATCTCTGAGATGTAATGCACAATTGCCAGGTCTGAAAATTAGTCCTTAAAAATAATATTGAAACCCTAATCTCTATAATTGTGGTCCTTATTTTCAATGGTTGATTTACAACTATAAACCCTTGAGAATCTCAATCAAAGAAACAACTCTAATACCATGTAAATTTTTTAAGCCTAGTTGATTGTTGTTCTAATGTTCTCTCATTAAATAACTCAAAAAAACAGAATTTATTTAACACCAATAAATTAAATTTCTGAACATTGCATCCATCACACACTAACTGAAAAATGAACAACAAAAGAAATAAAACACATACATAGGGATTTCTCCTTCAAATCAGTGTTTCATTCCTTTGATCAAATCTTACAAGTTGACCTCTACAACTTGCTTTGAACCATCAATTGTGTGGTCAATAAAATCACCTCAAACGACAATTAATGGCTATATTTGAGGCTATACAACCAGATGTGAGGGTCTGTATCATGTGCATGAAGAAAGCACTACTACAACATTGGTACGACCTCTATGACTTGTTGCACTCACTAGCCACTTCAGAAATATATTCCTCCTTGAATGCACTATGCCCCCTTCTAGATCTCTTTCTCTCTTAGTATATTCACTCACACATGCCATAATCTAATGGAGCACTCTCTTTCTCTCCTTGACTCACTCTTCCACACGTGTGAGTCATTGGAGGTGGTTATTGGTTTGTTAGCACATTATTGGATGATGCACTCTTTCCTTGACATATTTTTTCCACATGTGTAACCATTATGGTTTTCTTAGCTCACTTTTGGGAGGGCGAATCATCTCTTGGAAAAACTTTAGTTTCCCCATGGTGATTTTGACCATGGTTTTGGAAGGCACCCAACTTCTTGAGGAGTTGTTTCATGCTAGCCCTAATTATTTTATTGCATATTGACCATAGCCTCTCTAATTTGTTTGAGAGTTACTATTTTGGGGCTAGGAGGTTAGAGATCTATAGTATTTTATTCATGAAGTCGTTAGGCTCTTTTCCTATATAAAGAAGCCTCTCACTCATTTGTAACTTGTGGAGAATAATTGCAAAAACACTTGTCTCACTTTGATAAAGCTATATTTTTATCTTGTCTTTGTCTTTAGGTATTTTGTCTAGGGTGACTTGGAAGATTTTGGTTATTGTAGGTTTCTTGGAGGAAAGAGCTAATACGAGACTAAAGAAGGAGCACCATGCTACACTAGAGAAATCTATAAGGTATATTTAACTCATGACTTATGTGTTTTAATAATTTATTTTTAGATCTAATACATTGAACTTTGGACATCTAGGATTTCAGGTTCTTGTCTTTAGACTAGAGATAGAGTTTACCTTGTGCTACATAGAATTCAATTCACCTATCACCATTCCCTGAGAGAGATTCAAATATTCAAATGTCTTACTTTGGGGGCTTGTACGACATACTTAATTGGTGCTTGTAGACCCCAATATTTGATACTTGGATATAGCTTCAAGCAAGACTAAGTGTAACTCCATTATAACCCAAGTGGAGAAAGGCATTGGTTTTATCCCTATTCTCCAACCATTTAAAATTTAAAATCAAATTTCCATTTCTTTGTATCATGCAACCTAGAGACTAGATTGAATTTATTTCCTAAATTAGATTGCAAATTTCAAGTTTAAAGGGATAACAATTTCATATCTAACTAATTAAACTTGGATTCTTAGCACATTATCTCTTGTTTCAGCAATAGTAACACCATTAATTAATAAATAAATAAATTAGATCCAACACTTTACTTTCACATGACATGAATGGATATCATTAACCACATTATTCATATTGTCTTTTTCGTACATGGTTAATCAATGGAATGTGTTCTAAATGATTTTAATACTCATTTAACACTCCTTAGTTCATGAATATTGTCCAAGACATCTAAACCTCACATACATTGTTTATTTTTAGATAATCTTGTGGCATTTAATACTCATTCGACAAGTACACTCTATTATTCAACTTACATATGCTATAGAATAATACATTAAGGACTTTACATCACATGTTTCATGGATGGTTTAATTATTACATGGACATAATATTTTCCTTTATGTTATTCAGTTTTATGGTGTGTTGTAAAGTTGGAATCTATCTCTAAGCAAGTCATATATTGAATATTTCACTCTTGATTATCTTAAGTATAAATTTGCATGTTTTACAATACTTAATCACATTTATTTGAAAATTGACTTATTTGGATAATTAATCAATCTAAATTAATATTTCACTCACACACTATAATGAATTGGGAATATTGAACCTTTAGGAATAGCCGTTTAGGCTAGGACATCATTGCTTAGTCTAAAGTGAGAGACAAATCACACACTATAATGAATTGGGAATATTGAACCTTTAGGAATAGCCGTTTAGGCTAGGACATCATTGCTTAGTCTAAAGTGAGAGACAAATCCACTACAATGACAATGGGTGGATTGCTTAGTAGTTGTATCTATGCTTTTATGTGATGCAGGGGCATAGGCTCATGAAAATGAAGTCACCCATGACTTCATCAAAGTTGAGTAAATCAGACAAGACATAGAGTCTCACAAAAATGTAATTTCTTTATTTTCATTAAAGAGTTGAAAAATGGATAAGGACTCTAGATCCTTTCCACTTGTAAAAGATAAGATAGGGTTTGTTAATGAATAGTGAGTCACTGATGACTCGTAGGGGTCAGTTGAGTTTGTTAAGGACTTTGTTCCTTAATCATAGGATCTGGGAACAGAAACCCACTGTAATATAAATACAAGTTTTGGTTGATGATTAGACAGCTGAACCTAGTTTAATCCAGTTTATTCTAGATGAGGGTTAGCCCACAGAGCTCGAGGAAGAAGCTTGAATGTAGATGAAAAGGAGAAGCTCGGAATCTAATTCCAGGAGCATGCGTAGAGATACATCTCTGTTTTGTAAACTATCTATGGGCGAATTC
>JZKD02S1673274.1:118078-139662 GCA_000966675.3 Picea glauca
GGAGAACCAGAGGCATGTGTGACACTTGGACGGTGGAGACTATTAGAGGGTTAGTCATTAAAAATTAATTAATTAATGATTTATGAATTAGGTCAGTCTCAAAATTCTATAAAAGAAGGGGAAAGGAAGGAAGAAGGGAGGAACGGTTAGCGTAACGTTACGCTACCGAATTGTGGCTTGACGGGTTGCTTGTGAGGAGTTGGGTATATCTCAGCTGTGTTGGAGTGGTAGCTCAGCCGTGGAGGCGAGCTGAGACGCTAGTCTATCTCTGGTTCTTGTGTGGCCCCTTTGCGGCTCGGGGGGCTAAAGGGGAAGCAGAGTACCCCTAGCGTTTGGCTGGGAGGTACCGGTGATCTTTCTTTGGTCGGCAAGCAGAAGCGGCACAGAGCAAGGGAAGCGGCACAGCGCGAGGGACGTCTCCGAAGCGGGCGAGTGGAAACAATATGATTTTAACTGGTGAAGTATAATGCATTTTTACCTTTGGCAATTTAATGTTATTGATGTTGAAATTGTGGAATTGTTATGGCATTTGTATATTTCGGCAAATTTCGTTTCTACAAGGTTGTTGTGAGTTGTTCTGGAAATGTTGAAATTTTTACCGCCGTTTTTGGCCATGAGAAGAATTTAGTTTGTTGGGGCGTTTTGGTTACGCATTGTAGATAGGAGGTTGTTACAAAAAGTCTTAGCATGTTGCATGCAATCTAAATATCAAGTGAGTGTGAGAAGTAATCTTAACCGTATATCACTTTAGAGATTAGAAATAGATTGTAACTCGTGATTATAAAAGAAAGGCTAGGAGAAGGAGGAAGATACAATTCACACATATATAAAAGGAGGACCTTTGCTAGTGTGGATTCACCAAGGTCACACTCAGGAGTAGAGAAGGACCTATGCTCGAGTGCTTGGATCATGAAGGACGACGATTCAAGAGGACCAATGACAATATAATTCACACAGATAGCAAAGGAGGACCTTTGCTAATGTGTAGTCTCCAAGGTCACACTCAGGAGTAGAGAAGGACCTATGCTCGAGTGCTTGGATCATGAAGGACAATGATTCAAGAGGACCAAGGATAAAAGAAAGACCATGAAAGAGATCAAGAGACTCAAAATGGAAAAGGAGACAATAAAATTTAATAGGGACTACAGTAAACTGTCGATCTCTTAAGGAAAAAAAGTTTGAACTTTGAATAAAAAATAAATGAAGTGAGAGATTGGTATGAGGTGCATGATCTTTGAAAAATTAACATAAACAAGTTATTTATTCCAACTAATTTTCTAATTGGCCACTTTTTTAGATAATTAGTAAAAAAAGGATATGTGAGTGCTTATTAAGCATTATGAGATAAAATGGGACACTACCTATTACAAATATAGTGGGTCACATATCCAACATAATGGATAATGTAATGGAAAGTGATCATAAATTAATCAAAGCTACAAACTTGGTCAAATGCTTCATGGAATACCATGAGGAAGTAATTATGGGCAATGAGGACAATGTAGATCTAAAACCTTGAGGAGGAATTAGGACCTGGGGGCCTAGATTTAAAAGCTTGAGGAGGCAAAAAAATTCTGATGATTGTTAATCAAATTCCACATTCAACAAGTGTCTACACTTAAAATTTGACTAAACCTATAAGGAGATAATTTGAAAATATGATTTAGAAAAAACAAATTCTCCCTCCAAAACTATTTACCCTTATGGTTGACATCATCCTCTTAACTCCTATCAATTCTTTTAAATTTAATATCGATAGCACATTTTTTACCTCAAAATTTCTCTAATATAAAATTAAAAGGATAAAAACAATACCATGAAGGAGATCAAAAGACTTGAAGTGAAAAAAAAAGGCAATAATAATTAATAGAGACTAAGATAAAATGGTGATCTCCAGAGGAACAAATCTTTTTGAACTTTAAATAAAAAAGAAATGAAATGAGAGATTGAGATGATGTGCATGATCCTTGAAAAATTAACACAAACAAGTTAAATATTCCAACTAATTTTCTAATTGACTATTTTTTTATATAATTAGTAAAAAAAGGATATTTGAGTGCTTATAAGCATTATGAGATAAAATGGGACATTTTTTTTATCTATTACAAATGTAGTGGGTCGCATATCTAAGATAGCGGATAATGCAATGGCAAGTGATCATAAATTAATCAAAGCTACCAGCTTGGTCAAATGCTTCAAGGAAGACCACGAGGAAGTAATTATGGGCAATAAGTAAAACGTAAAATTTAAATCTTGAGACATTAGGACTTAGGGATGGTTTTAGAAAGATGTTTAAAGTAAAAAAGGTTGTTCAAATGAAGCATCTAATAATCACCATGTTCAAATATTGTTCATTTTTTATTTTCTTATAAATTTAATAAATAGGTTTATACGTTGTTGAATATAATTGAATAACCATGGTAAAGAGTCATGACTATTAGAAAGGTTTAAAAGTGATGACTATGAGAGAGGTTTGATTAAATTTGAAAGATTTTTCCAATATAATGTATTATTTTTATATTGTGTCTAAGGTTTAAAAATCATGACTATTAGAGAGGTTTGATTAAATTTGAAAGATTTTTCCAATACAATGTATTCTTTTTTATATTTTGTTTATATCTCTATTAATTATTTTGTATATTTCAATGTTCCACTATATTATCAAATTTAAAATTATTTTCAAGAGTGGTCACTTCTAATATGATAAAAGAATTATTTATATATTAAAATAAAATAATCATTGCAATTCAGAAAATATCTTTAATAAATTTGTTAATAAACATGAAACATGTCAAAGATCAATTTGAAAAGAAATTCATTGCATTTTTCAATGTAATTGATGCAATTAATAAGACTTAGTCCTTTTGAATGTTTGTTGCACCAAGATAATTTAGGTGGTTAATGGAAGGTGGGAGAGATCTCTATATACATGTGGCATAAAAATATTAATAAAACAAAATGAAAAATATAGTTTTCATCTAAAACCCAATGTAAAAAAGGAGTGAGAAATAACTTTTTAAAAATACCAAAATAATAAAAAAGGAAAAATAACATAATTCTATATTAATTTTAGACATTTTAAATATGAAGAGATTTACATCTATATTTTTTCATATCCTTCTCAATGTTTAATATATCCAAAGTTATAATAAATTTATGATACTTTTATTTTTACACAACCTATGTTTATTTTTGCAAAATTATTGATCTTATAAATTTGGACTAAATATATTTTTAAGCCATTGCTTTATTGAAATTTTTTCAAAACTAGTATAATGCTATTCATTTATGAAGAAACCAAATGTGAGGGACTTAAGGTTATATTGAAATATGAATTAATATCTTAAGGTTATATTGAAATATGAATTAATATAAGTTTCAATATATACTTACTAGTCATGCTCACTTGTATGTTCTAGATGTTTTAACATAAATTCATATAACTTCACTTGCAAAGAGAGTTATCCAACAATTTTAATAAAATAAAATTAAAATATTATCAATTAATTTTTCATATTTTTTCATATTGTTATATAGGATAATTAGGTAAATCATGAGTTACAAAAAAATTGCATTTACATATTTAAATTTATATACAATTCTGATTTCACATATCTATAACTTCATTCACTATAACCTTAAAAAAAATTTCCTTGCAAAGAGAGTTGCTCAACAATTTTAATATAAGATAATTAAATTATTATCAATTAGTTTTTCATTTTATTACATAGGACAATTTAGTAAATCAAGTTACAAAAGGTTTGCATCTCTATTTTTAAATTTATATATAATTTTGATTTCACGTATTCATAACTTCATTCACTATAACCTTAAAAAAATATCATATAAATAGTCTATTTTATCTATGTGTTTAATCTTATTTTCCATACAAAGATAAGACATTTGGTTTTTGGAATGCCATGTAAAAATAATTAATTTTAAGAAAAAATTGGTTTTTGAAAATCATTAAAAAAACACTTCATTCAAAAATAATCTCAATTCATATGCAACATTTGAATGTTGTCCCATTATGGTTTTAGCCCATATTAATCCTTGATCAATTATATGGAAGGCTTAGTTTTGAATATCCATGTTCTTATATCTGCAATTATTCTTAATGTGTTTATAAGGATATTGATTTTAACAAGATAATAACATTGTATTATGTTTTTTTAGTATTTCCAAGTTCATTTGTCTTACTTTTTGAGACTTTATTGCCAAATGTTTTTGAAAACTTTCAAATTATTATAAAAAAAAACAAGAAAATTCAAGAAACAAAAAAATTAGTCACACAACTTAATAAATGTAAATTTTAAAATTCTTTATGTTTTATTAAATTTCATATATTTCCTTGTAGTTATTTAAATTCCACCAATTTTAGTTTAATCTCATTTACCTTGGTATTCTCATTAAAATACCAATGAGTTTGAGGTTTCCCAGATGAAGTAAATTTGTTAGATAAAAACATGATCTTGACAATGCAAGTAATTAACCTTGGAATTGTATGTTGGAGCTCATACTACAAATCAAATGTCCTTATTTAATATTCAAATGAAAGACACTAAAAAAATTATTTCTATGAATTTTGGACTAGGTTTGTATCATTAGTAACATTATTAACACATTAGTCTATTTCCTATGATTACTCAAAAAATTCTTGGAGTCTCAACTTGTTATTTTAAAAATATATGAAACCATGCAAACCATGTTTTTAGTGTTTTAACTAGCCCTTATCCGCATCATGATTCATACATTGCAAAATATATTAATATAAAAAATAATAAAATAGTGCATATTTTAGCTCCACCTACAATGATTTGAAAAATAGAAGCTTAAGGAATCACACCAATAGATGCCAATACAATATGCTTAGAGATTCTTCACTAAGTCAAAGATACCATGAATCGTGTTTATGTTAGGATATTTAAATGTTAAGGGTTAGCTAAGCTCAACTTGGTTTAATGTAATATTAGGTTAACGTGTGCTTTTAGTATGTTTTCGTTGTGTTCTTTTGTGCTTTAGATATCTAATGGTCACAATCATGTCATCTCCTCAATATTAATGGCACTTCAATCATCTCCTTAATATTAACGACATTTTATCCAAGACTTAATATGTCCATAAAATCTATTTAAAGAGCATGAAGGGTCATTTGTCAAGTATTGATTATGAAATATGTTCATGTATCTATTATTTTTGGCAGTAATCAATTGAATCAATGGTTGTGTTGGTTGGGGATGTGCATTGTTTCCGTCTTTGAAGGTTTTAACCACATAAACATTGGTATATTGATATATGATCTGTGTGTATGATCTGTGTGTGTGAGTGTTTGTCTTAAGGTGTTCAACTTGTGTGGATATACCTTGTTTTTCAAACATGGTATTAAATCTCTTTTGAATATTCACTCCCATTGTTGATTAAGATCTTGATACAGTGTCACTGCAAACAAAGAATTTTTGTATGATGAAGTTTCTAATCATTTATGGAATGAGTGAACTATTCCATTGCATCTAAAGCATAATTTTCAATTAGGATTTCCTTTTGTTTCATCCCAAACAAGTTCCATTTCCCAAATATATGGGCATTTCTCCCCAATGAATTGACAAAGGTTGTGAAATTTTAATTTATAAAATGTATTTTGAAGTTATTTTACACCATTATTCTTATATACATGGTTCTCTTCTATAGATTTGTGTAATATATTTTCTTTGCACCTTTATCCAATCAAAAAATTATTTGAGTAAGATTTTTTGCTTTGTTTCTTTTTTTCTAATCAAATACTGATCTTTTTGGGGGGTTTAAGCGAAAATAGTAGGCCTTTAATGTTTTGTTGTAACCTACAAATAAGTCATTCTTGTTGGAGGGATCCAAAATGCTCCTCCTCTCCACTGGTACATGGATATAAAATAGACATCCAAAGATGTAGAAATTACTCACCTTTGGCTTCACACTAGTGAATTCCTTCTCTGGTGTCTTGTCCTCCAAGATCTTGTAAGGACAATGTTGGATGTAGATTGTTGTGTTGCATGCCTCTACCAAAAGAAATATCATGGCCTTAGTAGTGCCTATTATGGATTTATTCTTCCACTCTATAAATCCATTTGGTTGTAGGTTGTATGGAATAAAAAATCCCTCTTGATTATCGCCTCATTGCAAAAACCCTCAAACTCCTTGGAGGTACACTCACCCCCATTGTTCGATCTCAAGACTTTAATCTTCTTCCCTAATTGGTTTTCAACTTTGAACTCGTGAAACCTATTAAATACTTCATCCTTGGTATTTAGGAAGTAGATCCTAGTTTTGCAAGAGAAGTCATCAATGAAGGACACATGGTACACGCTTCCGAAAATTGATTTTATTGACATCAATGTACAAACATCCAAATGCACTAGATCTAGAATCTCCTTAGACCTATGCTCACTACTTGGAAAGGAAGCCTTGGCATGTTTTCCCAGGTGCACCCTCTGCATACTCCCTACTACTCAATGCTGAACTCTAGAAGACCTGTGACTATCTCCCTCAAAACAAGCAATCCCTTGGGACAAAGGTGCCACAACTTTCACAAGTTGGCACTGTTATGAACTAGGCCTCGAACAAGTTCACCTTCCAACCTATAATGATTACCTTCTCTAACCCTTATTTCCTAAGTTGTATCAGGATGAGATTCCTTCAACCTGATGAGGACTTGCTAGTTCTTGAACTCAATTGCATAGCCCTTATACTCCATAATTGAAATTGATATCAAGTTCTTCTTGAGACTTAGAATAACCAAAACATCGTCAAAATATAAAGAGTTACCTGACTCGAGCTGGAAGAGAATAGTACCAACTCATGCTACTGGGTACTTGGCATCATCACCAAGCTCAACCTATACTCCTGACTCTTGCTCTGTTAGACTGGAAAATAATTGTTGAACTGATGGCTTATGAAAACATGCCCCATTGTCCACATACCATGCATTCCTAGGAACTGTTTCAATAGAAAGGCAAGACGCCATCGAGAAATCCTTCCCAAAATTGGAAGCAAACTCATTCATCTAAGTTTTTGCAAATTTTTGTACTCACTTTTGTTGTTTCTTCCCTTTACCATTCTTCTTATCTAGACACTATGATGCATAATGATCATGTGTATGAAAAATGAAGCAATTGAATTTAATCAAGTCCTTTCTTGGTTGTGACATTGACTCCTCACTTTTTACCTTACCCTTGTTGGTTCCTTTACCTCTGCCCTTATTTGTCTAACCAAACAGGGATAATTTCTCGTCACCACCCTTCTTGTTGGCCTTTAACTCCATCTGAGTCTCCTCCGGGATACAATTATCCCACAACCTTTCAAATTTAGGAAGGTTATGACGAGCACAAATAACTTTGAAAAATGGTTCCCACGACATTAATAAATCATTCAATGTCATGTTCAACAACTCTGCATCTACAATCTCCTCCCCAATTGTTGCAAGTTGATCACAAAATTGTGTGACCTTCATAAGGTAACTAAAGGTTGAATCTAATCTGGTCATCTCTATGGATCCAAGTTTGTTTCACAATACCATCTCCTTTTTTATGTTATCACTCTGGTAGAGGCTTACCAGGACGTAAAATATTTTAGTTTTTGTCTTCTTCTTAGATATATGAGAGATCAAATGATCTTTTATGGAATCCATGATCATCCACTTGGCCTTCACTTCCTTCTTGTGAGCTACCAATTGTTGTGGATATGTAAGTGAAGGGGAAAATTCCTTGACAATATCTTAGATATCATTCTCTTCCAATAAGAGTGTAACCTCCCTTTCCACGACAAGAGACTTGAGGCATTACTCATTGCCCTCAAATATGAGGCTTGTCAAGGCCATCTTTGAGATGTAATGCATAATTCCTAGATATGAAAATTAGTCCTTAAGATGAATATTTAAACCCTCTAACTGTGTTCCTTATTTTCAGTGGTTGATTTACAACTATAAACCCTTGAGAATCTCAATCAAAGAAATAACTTTAATACCATGTAAATTTTTCAAGCCTAGTTATTTGTTGTCTTAATGTTCTCTCATTAAATAACTCAAAAAAATAATTATTTAATATTTGAATATTAAATTTCTAACAATGCATCCATCACACCACTAACTAAAAAATGAATAGAAAAAGAAATAAAACACATACATAGGGATGTCTCCTTCAAATCAGTGTTTCATTCCTTTGATCAAATCTTACAAGGTGATCTCTGCAACTTGCTTTGAACCAACAATTGTGTGGTCAATAAAATCACCTCAAACAACAATGTATGGCCAAATCTAATGTTATACAAGTAGATATGAGGGTGTACATCATGTGCATGAATAAAGCACTGCTACAACAATGGTACAACCTATATGTCATATTTCCCTCACTAGTCACTTCAACAATCGACTCCTCTACTTCTCCTTGAATGCACTATTCCATCTTCTAGGTCTCTTTCTCTCTTCTGATATATGCAATCGACTTCTCCTACATTTTCATGTTTATGCTTTGGGACAAAATAACAATCTCCTCAATCCTAGCAACTAATCTCTTTAATCTTAGCTATGACCTATTTCAACCATGAGGTGTACAACTAAGATTAAATAGTAGTCTAAGTCACTAATGTTCTAGAACATTTCATTTAGATTGCATATATTATTTTGTTGAAATATTGTAACTGCAAAGAGTACTCTATTTATTTATTGAGTCATTATTCATTACATCAATCCCCTTTTGTGGATTGATCATGTCGGGCATTGTAATTGACCAAATCCCCTTTTGCGGATTGGTCAAACCCTAATTGCATTATGCAAATTAAGAAGACAGCCCCCAGGCCTAATTAAAGTGGTTTTAACCACTAAGAAGACAAGTCGGCCCTGCCCAGTGAAGAGACACATTTTCAGCACCTACCAGTTTGTATAAATAAAGGAAGCCAATGGCTCATTATCTCACTCACTTAGCTCACTCATTTGGTGCACAAGTTTGAAAGAAGTTGCAGTTGCCAGTTGCTAGAAGAAGGAAGAGAGAGAGAGGCACATTACTCATTTAAAATGTAGAAACCTTTTAAATGAGCAATGTAGAAACCTTAGCGAATCTTACTAATCCTTCATATGTCAACTATAAATGTTTGGCGATATTTTTGTAAAAATATTCAAATTTCTAAGTATTTTATATAGTTTTTATAAGTTTTTTGGCGATTTTTAAGGTAAAATAATTTTATCCTATAAAATTTGGGCGAATCATTTTTAAAATAACGAATATTGTTTTTGGAAAAACCATGGAAAATTAGCCCACGAGCGAAATTTAGCCCCTAAAATCATCCTTATTGCTCAGTGTTGGATATTCTCTAGTGTTTGGTTTATTGTCTTCACATTTTACTGGTTATCTATATTAAAGAAGTTTTTGTTGGGTTTTCTTCCCCATGAGGGTTTCCCAGGATAAATGTTGTGTATCTTGTGATTGTGTTTCTCTTAGTGATCCTACCTATGTTATTGTTACCTAGTAAATTGAAAAGAAACCTAATAATAGCTCAAAACTTAACATGGTATCAAAGCTAAACTAAAGAGAGTATCTTTCACTAGATAAAGAAAAACATCATTGTTGTCATACAAGAAAATTAGGGCTTTTGTTGGAGAGGAATTTTTGCCTAAACACCATCTAGAAAAGTGTGCCCTAACCTAGTGAAGATTTTGGCATATTGAGTGCACCTTTTTAGTGGATAGAACTCTCGAAAAGTGAAACCCTAGTGTTCACTGGTACTAGAAAACCAGAAGTACCAGAAATACAGGAAACCAGAACCAGTACCAGAAGTACCAGAAAACTAGGAAACCAGAACCAATACCAGAAGTACCAATCCAGATTTCTGCAAGCTCAATTTGAAGGGGAAATTTTTGGATTTTTAGAAATCTGACTGCACCATCTTACTCGCCTCAGCTCAGCACATCTAGCCCCTGGATCAGAATTTAAAAAAATTGAAGTTTGAAACATTAGGGTTTCCTCATAAAACTGTAAGTTGCAGTTGTAGTTTCAGAATTAGTTGTAGTATCAATTGAGGTATCAACTACAGTACTAGTTGTAGTCACCCTTGAAGTTTTAAAAGGGTTGGTAATTATTACCACTGCTACCAGATGGTGCCACTACCTACAAATGCTATGAGAGGTATGTACTCACATATGTTTAAATTGTTAAGCTTTAAAAGGTATTTGCAGGAGAAGGGATCTCTTGCCATAGATTCAAAAGAATCTCAACATCCAACACATTAAGAGGAATAATGCAACCCAGGTTTGATTATTATGATATGCATATATTTGTTATGACGTTATTTTGATCTAGGTTGCATGTTGAAGCTATGACCATCATACTAACCTTTGGTCAAAATTAAAGTCAAGGTATTAAATGGATTAAAGTTGAGATCATAGAAATTATTCTTTAACCCAACTTTCTGTCAAGATAACATATTGTATTAAGTACAGAGGACAATTTGAAGAAAACATTTTTCATCTTGAGTGAAAGACTCTTGGAAGAAAAGCAACATATGCTCATTCTTGAGGACAAGACTCCAAGTTCCAGGTTTGATTAATTAAGTTTGTTAACATTCAAAGTTGCACATGACAAGTTGATAACTACCCCATTACAAGTAAACACTATAGTTGAGGTAGCAGTATTTGAAAAGCATTATGCTTGACAACACGTGAGCATAGTGAGATAAATGCTTAGTGTAATCATTTACCAGATACAACTAACATCTCATCTAGGATAAAAATTTTGTGTTGATTCCAGGTTACCTTGGATGAATGTTTGATCACAGCACTAGAAGAGTGTTGATCTCATTTCGTATTGTATTTCTTACTTTTGATCCTTGTTTCAAACATGTCACAAGTGAAATCTCTAAAGGAGCTACTGTGACGATTATTCGTGCTATTATTTTATTTACTATTATCAAAAGAGTATTATTCTTGCTTGTTGTTTGTTGGCCTTGTTTCAGGTCATAGGTGATAACCCTAAGGAAGCTATAGTGAAGGTTGCAGAAGGCAACATATTAGATAAGACATGAAGTAGACTATGTACATAACCATATACATTTGTACCAAAGAATATGAAGAAGAATCTATCTGTTGAGATCTAGAGTATCTCATACGGATATTGATTGTAAGGAGCATAAGGCTCCAAAGATGACCGAACATTAGAACAGGAACTCACTTCAAAGGATAATGAAGCCACCTTGACAGGAAACGAAATTCACTTGAAGTCTGACTCATTTTTTCATACTTTGACTTGGTATTCAACACCAAGTATACCCCATACGAGATGATTAAGTCTGTGTAGACTCAGAAGAAATCAAGAGTAAGCCTGATCTCAGAAAGGATCAGATGAAGAGACAACTTCTAGGATTGGGGAGACATATGCAGTGAGAAGACTAGATCATAACTTTAGAGACTCCTAGGAGATATGAAATCTCTTGGAAGATTCCCTTGTTTCAGTGACAGAGAAGGAATCCAGTCAAAAAGACTAGGATATGGATTCTTCCGTGAGACTAGAAGAGAAGTCAGTATTGACTTCCAAGATTGATCTATACAGATCAAGTATGTTGTAGATGTACAAAGCCTAATGTGTGTCCAAAGGATTCTCCCAGAAAGAGGGAGAAGACTATGATGAGACACTTACTCTAGTAATTGAAGAAACAGTTCCAGTATTTATGAAGACAACCAGAATAACCATGATTCATATATAGTATGAGATGCAAGGGGAGAAATCCCCATATTTAAAATTGAGTGGCAGTTGGTGCATTACATTAGGTCATGGAGACATGTCTACGATAAAAAATAGAGTTACCTCCATGAAAGAAGAAGAGATACCTTCAGTATCAGTTATCGAGCCACTCTCAGTTTCAGATGAAGTTGTTGTCGTGATAGAATAAGAGGAGTTACTCACATATTTCAAAAACCATAGTGAATATGAAGCAATCATTCTCAGCCTCAGAGCAGTTGCAAGTGCAGAGTCCTAGTTCCAGAAGGAACAGTTGCAAAAAGAGGAGAGGACATACTCTCATGAAGTGAGATAGATAGTGCTTTCCAGAGAGCACATAGAGATAGCACATGATTGTGCAGATTGAGTTGCAGCTAAGCAAGTGTACCAGATTGGTACAATGTAATGTGAAAAATTGATTTGAAGATGAAAATAGAAAAGACTCAAGTTTGCAGGTTGAATAAGGATATGTACAGGTTGAAGCAAGCTCCTAGAGCTTGATATGGAAGAATCGACAATTCCCTAACGAGCTTGGGCTTTACCAAGAGTAAAGTTGATTCTAATCCTCACCTCAAGGTTATGAATGATGAGCCAGTGATGTTGCTACTATATGTAGATGATGTATTCTTGAAAAGATGAAGAAAATCTCATGCAGAAGAAGCTCAATACAGAGTTTGATGAAAGACCTAATGCATTATCTCTTAAGTCTTGAAGTTTAGCAGAACCCAAAGAAGATCTTCCTTAACCAAGGGAAGTATGCAGTTGAAATAATGAAGAGGTTTGACATGTTGAAATGTAAATCCATGTACACACCCATGGAAACAAATTTGAAGCTCTTGGTAGATACCTCATCAAAATTGGTTGATGTTACTCTATACAGACAGATTATTGGTTTGTATCTGACGAATACCAAGCCAGATATATGTTTTGCCTTGAGTCAGTATCTAGTAGAACCCAAATGTGTTCACCTTGATGATGCAAAACATGTGATGATATACCTTAAGGGTACATTGGATTTTGGTCTCAGTTATAATGGAGATCATGACTTCGGATTTTATGGATATATTGATTTAGATTGAGCTAGAAGTGTTTCTAATAGAAAGAGCACTTCAGAATGTTGTTTCAGTCTGAGGTCAGCCATGACTTCATGGCAGATTAGGGAGAAAATCAACATTTCCCCAAGCACGACATAAGCGGAATACATTGTTGCATGTTCCTCCAGTTGTGAAGTTGTATGGCTTCGGATGTTGTTGACAGATCTATTTGATTTGGAGATGGAAGCAACTATGATCCTATGTGATAACCAGAGTTGCATAAATATGATATAGAACCATGTGTTCCATGACAAGTCAAAACACATAGAGATCCGATATCATTACATCTGTGATATGGTGTAGAGAGGAGCCATAAAGCTCCAATATGTTAGCACGGATGAACAGGTTGTTGATGTTGTTGTGATGCCAGCCTCGTGTTGTGATTCCAGCCTAGTGCTGAATATTTCTAGCTTCATGTTGATGTTGTTCTGATGCCAGCCTCGTGCTATGATGTCAGCCTAGTGTTGAATATTTCCAGCTTCGTGCTGACGTTGTTGTGATGTCAGCCTCGTGCTATGATGCCAACCTAGTGCTGAAGATTTCCATCTTCGTGCCGATGTTGTTGTAATGCCAGCCTCGTGCTATGATGCCAGCATAGTGCTGAATATTTCCAGCTTCATATTAATGTTGTGATGTTGATGTTGTTGAGATGCCAGCGTCGTGTTGAAGATTTCCAGCCTAGTGTTGATGTTGATGATGCTCCAGCCTTTGTGTTGTGATGTTATTGGTGTTGATGATGCTCCAACCTTTGTGCTGTGATATTGTTGTTGTTGATGTTGTATCAACCTTGTGTTGTTATTGATGATGATAATGTATTAGTGTTATACTAATCCATGTTGATGCAGATGATGATGATGCCACTTCAACTTCTTGCTGAAGATGATGATGATGATGTTATTTCATCTTTAATGCTGAAGATAATGATGTTACTTTAGCCTCATGCTAAAGATGTTGATGATATTACTTTAGCCTCATGCTAAAGAAGATGATGATGTTACTTCAGCCTCATGTCGATGAGGATGATGATGCTACTCCAGCTCCATGCTGTGAACGATGATGATGAGAAAAACTTTCGATGATTTATATATATGCCAGTCAATGTTCCAGATGTTGTTGATGTTGATGCCCTCTCTCTCTCTCTTGATGATGTTGTAGAATACCCTTCTTGTTAACGGGGAGTGTTGAAATATTGTAACTGCAAAGAGTATTCTATTTATTTATTGAGTCATTATTCAGTAGATCAATCCCCTTGTGTGGATTGATCATGTCGGGCATTCTAATTGACCAAATCCCCTTTTGCAGATTGGTCAAACCTTAATTATATTATGAAAACTAAGAAGTCGACCCCAAGGCCTAATTAAAGTAGTTTTAACCACTAAGAAGACAAGTTGGCGCTGCCCAGTGAAGAGACACCATTTCAGCACTTGCCAGTTTGTATAAATAAAGGAAGCTAGCACCAAATTATCTCACTCACTCGGCTCACTCATTTAGTGCGCAAGTTTGAAGGAAGTTGCGGTTTCCAGTTGTCGAAAGAAGAGAGAGAGGCGCATTGCTCAGTGTTGGATATTATCTAGTGTTTGGTTTATTGTCTTCGCATTGTATTGACTATCTATATTAAGGAATTTTTTGTTGGGTTTTCTTCCCCATGAGGGTTTCCCAGGATAAATGTTGTGTATCTTGTGAGTGTGTTTCTCTAAGTGATCCTACATGTGCTATTGTTATCTAGGAAATTGAAAATAAACCTAATAATAGCTCAAAACATAAGACTTTCACTTTTTCTTTTAATTCTCAAGTGAAATTACAAGATGAGAATGTTTTCAAGTTTTCCTAAGTGGTCACTAAAGAAATTTCTAAAACCACTTTTTGTGTATTCACAATGAACAAGAAGTTCATGCTCGAACTATATTTCTCAACACTCCCTATTAGCAAGGAAGTAATTATGTACCAATCCAAGTCGATCTTTGAATGCTTCAAACTTCCTTTTTTCTAATGGCTTGGTCAAAATATCTACGATCCATTGATTTTTGGGGATATATTGGAGCTTCATTGTTCCCTTATGAATCTTGTGAATAAAACTCTCTAACAAGTAACTTGTGAGTCCATATGGCCTCACAACTAGGAGCATTGGTTTCCATGTATTGTCTCTGTTAAGATAAGTGCCATAGAAGTCTGCTTCCTTCTAAACCAAGATATCATCATTGAACCCAATATAAAGCAACATTTTGAGGTGTTATTCTTTTGTATTGCACTGCCTACCCAATTTGAGTCTGATTACCCCTCCAATTTCAATTCACCATTTCCAAGATATCTCAGACCATACTCTGATTGTACTCCTCATGTATGTACATGTTTTTCTTCTAGCCAATGCTCTTTCCTTGGTTCCACCATGAACTGACTCAAGGTGTTCACTACAAAACATATATATGGTCTGGTGTTGACCAAATATATCAAAGAACCTATTATCTACATGTACAATGTTGAATCCACCAACTTTGAATATGAAGTTGTCACCATCTTTACATTAGTGATCATGGGTGTGTCCATAGGTTTGTAGTCCTCCATATGAAACCTCTTTAGGATCTCAACTGCATACTTACCCCACCTAAGGAAAATCTCCCCTTGTTTCTTCCAAACCTCCAAAGCCAAGAAGTAATGCATCATGTCAATGTCCATCTCAAAATCAACTATCATGTCCACTTTGCACCATGTAATGAACTTCTCTTCACCTATAAGAAAAAAGTCATTTACATACAACAACAAAATGAGAATATCAACCCCAACAAATATATAATATAATTTAGGATCTAGTTCACTTTTAGTGAAGCCTGTACTCTATAGATATCCATCTATAATAGAATACATTGCTCCTGTTAGAAAGTAGTGGATGTGCTCATTTAACCATAGACAATATAACAATATTGTCACCCAACCATAGGTCGAAGCCACCCCCGAGCACCTTAACCTTGATAGAGAATGATTTCGGAAGCAAACCAATAGCCAACCACAGCTAATGCATAAAGATAACCATGACTGATCAGAAAGTCCAACCATAACCAATAGAAAGTACGAGCCTAAACCAGGAATACAGATTGCAGCAGTTGTCGGTTGCAGCTGCTCCCCAGACTTGCACACTTGCCCAATTTATGCAGTGCACACCTCTTCCCAGCTGAAATTTCGAGTTGTCTGGTACAAAATGAGGTCTGGCTACTTGTATTTACACTGTTTTCCTAAGCTTTCTGGGACGACTTCTCATTCTGGATGCTAAATACTTAATATTAAGTATTTCCTTGAGCCGACTTGTCTTCTAGGGTTAGGTTTAATGCTTTATGGTTTCTTCTTGCTTCCCGGAATATTCTATACTCATCAGGGTTACACGTGGAGGTAAATACCTCCCACAGCTACCATAATATCAACACTCCCTCCTAACTAGGGAGGTATTGAAGGCAATGGTCTTGAGCACAAACATACCATTCAATCGGTAACATCATCATAGTCATATAGACTATCTCATGATTAGATCACGAGCACCATCATCACTATCATCTGATAGCATCAACTACATCATCTCTCGAAGCCATACTCCCTCTGAGTAGTCTGGCATGATGTTTGATAAGTGACTCACTCCACAGAGTGATACAAGGATCATTCTTCTAATTTGGACATACATCCTAGAAGAATGATTATCCCAACAGATGCTAATAATATATGCCATGGACTATAGAGACCATATGAATCTCAATCTAGGACTATTTTCTAATCAAGTTATAGAGATCTGTCTCAACTTGTATTCCTTAGAAAATATCGGTCTTGAACTATTTTCCTAATCGAGCCACAATCTGTGCCTTAGGAAAATACTAGTCCATGACATGTCAACAAATCGTCAACCTGGACCATTCTCCACAGAGAGAAATACCTGTCCACCAATAATCTGTTCTATCTGGACCATTCTCTGCATCCACCAACAATCTATTCTATATGTACCATTCTCTGCCTAGAGAATGTCTATCCAAAAGCACATTGATTATCCATCTAGCTGATAATCATTTTCAACACTATTGATAGTCTACATGGTAATCAGAACAATGTCGTTCAATAGAACACAATTGTGTCTATAGTAGTACATAACTACAATCCAGTGGTACACTACCACACCAAGTAGCACATAGCTACTTAATCAGTGACACATAGTCACAACCAGTGGAACACATCCACCTGAGTAGCATACATCTATTGTCCAGAGACATACAATCTCCATAGAAATCATATCATTTGATATCAACCTGCACAGAAAAACAATATCATGATATAAGTTGAGTTATCTAGGCCATTCTTCCACTCACATCTGTGAGATTTGGAAGAGCATTTGCCCTCAGAAAGTAAAAGATCATCCATGAGCTATCTGGACTATTCTTCTTAAGCATAGAAGAATAATCGTCATGATTTCTATGCCTGGACCATTCACCTGTCTGGGTCATTCCTCCGGCACTAAACAAAGTGCAACTTGGAGAGAATGAGTCTGCCCTAGGGAATGCATGTCCCTGATTGTTGAACCTGGACCATTCACCTAACTCGAACCTTCCTCTGGCACTAAACAAAGTGCAACCTGGAGAGAATGAGTATGTCGTAGGGAATGACTGTTCGACCCATTTCCTAAGGAAATGATTGTCCTGAACCAACCTACAAAATGGACCATTCTTCGAAACTGCTCACAACTGTGAACTTTGAAAGAATAACTGCCCGACGAGGCGGACCATTATACTTGAACACTACTAAGAGTGACTTCCAAGAAGAAATATTGTCCTAGACCATTCCCCCACACTTGCCACAAGGGGAATCGTTGTCTATAGTACATCAGCAATCTATCGAACCATTTTCATTACGAAAATGACCATCCGATCTAGACCATTTTCCGAACTGAAAAATGCATGTCCGTCAGAAATCTCAAACCACTTTCCGAACTGGAAAGGAACTTCTCATCCTGGACCATTTCTTGAACTAAAAAATGATTGTCCATAAATTGATAACACATCAGTGCTCCCTCCCAACCTGGGAGCCATCTCTTCCTTTTTCAATAAGGAAGTCGTCTCCACGAGCTTCGGGTTTTTCTTGAGTACACAAACTCTTTCATCTTGGAAAGAGGCTTTACCAAAATGTCTGCTCTCTGCTCATCTGTGGAGATATATATTGGAGAACCACTTCTCTTTTCTGGACTTCATCACAAAGAATGTAATGCTCGATTTCAATGTACTTCGATCTATCTGGAACATTGGTTTTCTCTAAAGGGTTTGTATAGCTCTGATCATTATAGTATATCATAGTTGGATTCAGCGCTTTTGTTTCTTGCTAGCTCATAACATCATGACAAGGCTCAAACTGGAACGTATCCAAGTGGCACTTCTTCTGTCATCATGAGAGTTGATCATGGATTAGCAATCCATCATCCTGAACTTCTAAGTAACCATTCTGATCTTTGTCATAGAAATTTTTCACCGCGCTTTTGTTGTGCATGAGAGGCTTTGCACCAAGTTGTTTGAATCCATACAAGATCTTCTTCCATCTACATACAAGGGTCTCTTTCTGGTATACCTCAAAACCTTGAAGTTGCTCTACATATGCTTCTTTGTTCAATTACTTTGTTGAGGAGAACAGTCCTTATATTCATCTGATGTAAACTTCAACCCATGGATAATGCATGAGACATAATGGCTCAGGTAGAGGTATGTTTGGTTACTGGAACAAGCTATCATCATAGTCTTCTCCCTCCATCTAGGAGAACCTTTAGTTCTGGATCTCACAATGCTTCCATTCATAAATATTCCATACATTGTTACATTGTTCTTCATCACAACTTCTATTTCTTATGCTTGATTGTTTCTAGTGGGTTCAGACCAAGTTGGTAGTCTTGTGATTCTTCATATAATGACTAGTTGTTCTGGCTTTTTCTTTCTCACTTGGAATCTTCATGTTTCTCTTTAGCTCTTGGGTCCATGGAGTTTTCTATAGATTCCATGCCCTGAAGATTCTGACTTCTTCCTTTCATCATAGGATCATGGATGTGGATGGACAACCAGGAATACTTTAAGGCTTCTTTTCGAAGAAAACTTAAAGTCAAACTGAACACGTTCTATTTTTCACGCTTGTTATCATTGATGGGAACATGGATAGATACTACATAATCCTCAATGGATCATATTGTTTAGGATTAGCTCCCTCCTAATCCTTGCTTCATGCATGAATGCATGCTCTTCTTTTGGAATTATATAATCGGCTCCCTCCATCTAAGAGAGCCCACGCTTCCATCTGCATCTTTATTTCCTTATGAAAAGTGTCACGAGTCTTTTTCTAATTTCCTCTTGAATGTTGACTTCTTTCTGTTTTTACTTCTTCCAGGTTTCTTCAAGGTTGATTATGGTTTCGGCTTATCTTGCAATTGTTACTTATGTTAATAACTTCCACATTAATTGTTACCAAGGTTTGTCAATGTACTTCATCTTTTCATGTGTATTGTTTGACTTGTAGTCATTGTGATAGCAATCCTTATCTTGTTATTCTTCCATAGTATTGTTTCTCTTTGAACATCTTATCTTCTAAGAAATATATATGCAAGATATGTACATAAACTATGTAAACATGGTATGTACAAGAATTATGAAGAATATTGTTACCTTGTCTTAGAAAAAGAAGTATGTTTTGTCCTACTTGGCCTTTTTTGAGGGTTCCCTTTCTTCGAAAACTGATGCTTCGTGTGTTTCTTTCCTTTTCTTTAACTCGGGACAATGATTCTTGTAGTGACCATATTTTCGACAATTGAACATTGTATTTTTGACATTCTTTCTCTTGATTTGGTTTCTTACTGGAGCCAAACTTCTTTGTATTCCTGAAATTCTTAATCCTTGTTGTAAAGACTTAATCATCATATTTCTTTTGGGGTTTCTCTTTTTCACTAATCCTTGATTCTTCTTGTGCACAGCAAGTCCAAAGTTCTTCAAATGTAGGATACTCCTTCCTTGTTCATGCTTGTGGAAAATGCATCCCATGTCTTGGGAAGATCACTGTGTACTATATTTATCAGTTCCTTCTCTAAAATGTTCTCTTCAATAGTTTGTAGTTGATATATTAACTAAGAGATTCTCACAAAGTATGATGTTATGTTGTCATCATCATTCATTTTCATGTCACAAAGCTCATTCTTCAGACCCATTACTTGTCCAATGTTTCTGACTGAGAACATGTTTGTTAGGGCATCATACATCTTCTTAGATGATTCAAGATGGGAGATGTGGGGTATCAAGTGGTCTTTTATAAATTCCACTATGATACTCATGGCATTGATGTCATTGTCTTTGAACTTCTCCATAACTACAATGTTTTGAGGTTCCTTCTCTTTTCCTTCTTCGAACTGTGGTTCCACGATCTTTCCTTTCACGATATCCAACACTTTATTCTTGGCAAGGATGAGGTCAATCCTTGTCTTCCACGCTATGAAGTTAGAAGCCCCTTCTAACTTGTTTTATGACTTCATAGAGTAATTCATAACTGCTTTGACTTGGTCAACCTTTGACTTTGACCAAAAACTCAAACTTGATGTCTTGGCTTGCTGAGAATACCAAGAGGTGCGCTAGGCTCGGGTGCACTAGGATATCCAAAAATTAGGTCAATTCTCTTTACTTAAGGTGTCTCAACAAGAGGGTTAGGGTTTCGTTGTTGCAGCAAAAACTTGCTACAATTGCAACAACAACAGAGCAAATCCTCCCAATCTATCTTCCAGAAGTTACATTGTCTGAAGATAGTGTGGGCCCATAACCTGTTAGAAAGTAATGGATGTGATCGTTTAACCATAGACAATATAACAATATTGTCACCCAACCATAGGCCGAAGCCACCCCCGAGCACCTTAACCTTGACAAAGAATGATTCTGGAAGAAAACCAATAGCCAGCCACGGATAATGCTCCCCAGACTTGCACACTTGCCCAGTTTATGCAGTGTGCACCTCTTCCCAACTGAAATTCCGATCTGTCTGGTACAAAATGAGGTCTGGCTACTTGTATTTATATTGTTTTCCTGAGGTATCTAGACCGACTTCTCATTCTAGATGCTAAATACTTAATATTAATTATTTCCTTGCGCCGACTTGTCTTCTAGGGTTAGGTTTAATGCTTTAGGGTTTCTTCTTGCTTCCCGAAATATTCTATTCTCGTCAAGGTTACACGTGGAGGTAAATACCTCCCGCAACTACCATAATATCAACAACTCTCGGTGCCTACTTAAGTCGATATAAGGATTTCTTAAGCCTATAAACATGGGACTACTTCTCATTTACCTCAAATCCCTCCATCTGAAATTTGTCTTCACATCCATTAAAAAAGTTGTCTTCACATCCATATGATGTATCCTCCATCCCATAAATGAAACTAAGGCCATAACTTATTTTATGGGATTATACATGGAAACTTGAGAAAATGTCTCATCATAGTCCACTCTCTCTTTCTGGGAGAACCCTCTCACCATGAACCTTTCTTTGAACTCCTCAATGTTACCATCTATTGCATGCTTGATCCTTTAGAGCCCAGTGTGCACCCTCTACATACTCCCTGCTGCTCAATACAGAACTCTAGAATACTTGTGACTATCTCCCTCATAATAGGCAAGGCGTTGTGATGCAAGTGCCCCATCATCTTGTGCCACAACTCGCACAATATGGGGTATTCATATTATGTGGGTTGGGTTTTCACATTAGTATGTGTTTATTATTT